>JAUPMG010267366.1:0-19745 GCA_031762675.1 Pachysandra terminalis
ATTGATCTCATGCTAGCTCCAAATCCGAAATTTTGAAGAAAGGCAACAAAAACCTGAAAATATTAATTCGAAACTCTCAAATCTCTCAACCTTGGTAACTTAAAAATCAATAATACTGTCTTAAGAGTAATAGAAAGTGAAAGATGAAACCCATGCTTCATATGTGGCTGAAATTCTTACCGTTCCCTGAAGAGAAGCATGACCAATCACAAGGATTCAACCCCAGTTTACAAATCGTTAAATCAGAGAGAAAGCAGAAACACAAACACTGATTTAAAGATAGGTGTACAAGAGACAAGTTCAAACAAAGAATACAAAGAGCCCACACCAAATTTATCAAAGAACCAAATTGACAGATAAAAGTTAACTCACCGGATCTGCAGTAATACCCATAGTCAATAGTAGCAAACAAGCAAGCAAATAGCTTCAAGAGAACAAGAACTTGCTTAGTTTCTTAATATCCATTTAGGAAATAAACAAAATATAGAACGTTAAGATCTGAGAGAGAGAGAGAGAACAGACCACTGGATGAGATCTTGCAAATTGATGGATGAGATAAATCTAATAGACACCAAAAGAAAAAAAGCAATGTGGATTAAACAAATAGATCCTCTGATAGGGTCAACTCTAAAATAGACACTATAATTGATAAAAACATATAAGAAAAATATTATCAAGTTCTATCTATCAAAACGCATTAGATCCAAACCAATTTCAGTAGGTCAGCGTAGCAAAACTGCAGCATCATTCTACCGGGAAAAACCGACAACATTGTTCACAAATCTAAAATTGAGATGAGGACAACACAATCAAAAAATCGAAAACGAAAATGAAAATCTTATTGAAACCCCCTTGAGTAATAGTACTTGTCACGGATTTGGTGATGAAAACCTAATTGAAACCCCCCTCGTGTCAAATTTCATGCCAGCTCCAAATCCCATTTTGAATCAAGGCGACTGAAACCTGAAAATATAAATGCAAAAACTCTCAAACATGGTAACTTCAAACTCAACAACAGTCTTGAGTTCAAAGAAAAGGAAAGACGAAACCCATTCTTCAGAGGTCGCTAAAGAACCCCTGCCCCACCAAAGTTTATCAAACACCCAGACGAAAAGATTAAAGTTACCAGATCTGCAGTAATAACGATGGTCAATCGCAACAAACTCCAAAATCATAAACAAGCAAATAGCTTCAAACAAACAAGAACTCTTATAAGATGAAAACCCCTAAAAACGCCAAAATCCCTTGATACAATGCGAAAGATAGTATCCAATACAATTACCAATAAAAAACCACTCCAGCAAACCCATCAATCAGGTGTGATCATATCAGAACTGCGGCACTGTTCCAGCCTGAAAAAACTGAAAACATTGCTCATAAATCTTCTATAAAGATAGAGAGAGGACAACCTCACGAATGAAGACAGAACGCACAAATAAAAATTTCGTATGAACCTCCTTACATAATACTAGTTGACACCGATTTTGCAATGATTATCTCATAAACCCCCACTTAAACAAGCGTTGCCACTGATCTCATGCTATCTCCAAATCCAAAATTGAAGCAAGGCCACTAAAACCTGAAAATATCAATTCAAAACTCCTCAAATCTATCAGAGAAATAGAGAGAGAGAACATCCCCCAATCTTGCAGATCACTGAATGAGATCTTGCAAATTACTGGATGAGATAAATCTAATAGACACCAGAAGAAGAAAAAAAACATTATTGATTAAACAAATAGATCGTCTGTCTGACAAGGACTTTATAATACACACTATAATAATTGAAAAAACAAATAAGAAAAATATTATCAAGTTTTATCTATCAAAACGGTATTAGATCCAAACAAATTTCAGAAGTTCAGCCAAGCAAAATTGCAGCATCATTCTACCTGGAAAAACCGACAACATTGCTCACAAATCTTCTATTGAGATATAAAAAGGACAATTTATCGAAGACAAAAATGAAAATCTCATTAAAACCCCCTTGAGTAATAGTAGTTGCCACAGATTTGGTGATGAAAAACTAATCGAAACCGCCCTTAACTAAGGCTTGCAACTGATTTCATGCCAGCTCCAAATCCCAGATTGAAGCAAGGCCTCTAAAACCTGAAAATATCAATTCAAACTCTCAAACTTGGTAACTTCAAAAGCAACCAATAGTTTCGAGTTAAAAAAAGGAAAAGAAGAAACCGATTCTTAAAAGGTCGATAAAGAACCCCTGCCCCACCAAAGTTTATCAAACACCCAGATGCAAAGATAAAAGTTACCGGATCTGCAGTAATACCAAGAATCAATCGCAGTAAACTCCAAAATCATAATCAAGCAAATAGATTCCACCAAACAAGCCATTTTACGAAAACCCCTAAAAACAACAAAAACCCTTGATACCATGCGAAATATAGTATCCAATACAATTACCAAAAAAATACTTCTCTAGCAAACCTATCTATCAGGTGTGATCGTATCAGAACTGCGACTCCGTTCCAGCTTGAAAAAACTGAAAACATTGCTCATAAATCTTCTATTGAGATATAGACAGGATAACCATACGAGACAAGACAGAACGCATAAATGAAAATTTCAAATGAACCCCCTTGAATAATAGTAGTAGCCACGGATTTTGCAATGATAATCTCATGAAAACCCCCTATAACTAAGGGTTGACACTGATCTCATGACAGCTCTAAATCCCAAATTGAAGTAAGGCCACAAAAACGTGAAAATATCAATTCAAAACTCCTCAAATCTCTCAATCTTGGTAACTTCAAAATCAATAATAACATCATACGAGTGAAAGAAAGGGAATAATGAACCCCATGCTTCAGACGTGGCTAAAATTCTTATCGTTCCCAGAAAAGAAGCCTAAACAATCTCAAAATTCAACCCCAGTTTACAAATCATTAAATCAGAGAGATTAAGTAGAAATCCAAAACACTGATTTAAAGATCTGTATACAAAGAGAAGAATCCAAACCAAGTATCCAAAGAACACCGACCAAAGTCCATCAAACACCCAGACGCACAGAAAAAAGTTAGCTTACCGGATCTGCAGTAAAACCCATAGTCAATAGCTGCAAACAAGCAAGCAAATAGCTTCAAGAGAACAGGAACTCACTTAGTTTCTTAATATCCATTTAGGAATAAATAAAATATAGAATGTTAGGATCAAAGAGAGAGAGAGAGAGAGAGAGAGACCCTCCCCCGATCTTGCAGATCATTGGATGAGATCTTGCAAATTACTAGAGATAAATATAATAGACAACATAAAAAAAAAAAAAAAAAACATTGTTGACTAAACAAATAAATCGTCTGTCTGACAGTGTCAACTTTATAATAGACACTATAATTAATAAACACAAATCAGAAAAATATTATCAATCAAAAAACGCATTAGATCCAAACCAATTTCAGAAGTTCAGCGTAGCAAAACTGCAGCATCATTCTAGCAGGAAAAACCAACATTGCTCACAAATCTTCCGTTGAGATATAGACATCACAATCGAAAAATCGATGAAAAAAATGAAAATCTTATTGAAACCCCCTTGTGTGATAGTAGTTGCCACGGATTTGGTGATGAAAACCTAATCGAAACTCCCCTTAAATATGGCTTGCAACTGATTGCATGCCAGCTCCAAATCCCAGATTGAAGCAAGGCCACTAAAACATGAAAATATCAATTCAAAACTCTCAAACTTGGTAACTTTGAACGCAAAAATAGTCTCGAGTTAAAATAAAGGGAAAGACGAAACCCAAAATCTTCAGAGGTCAGTAAAGACCCTTGCCCCCCAAAAGTTTATCAAACACCTTATGCAAAGATAAAAGTTATCGGATCTGCTGTAATACCGACGGTCAAACGCACCAAACTCCAAAATAATAAACAAGCAAATGGCCAATCAAACAAACGAGAACTCCATTAGATGAAAACCCCTAAAAATGACAAAAATCATTGATACTATGAGAAAGATAGTATCCAATACAATTACCAATCAAAAACCTCTCGAGCAAACCCATCTATCAGGTGTGAATGTATCAGAACTGTGGCACCGTTCCAGAGTGAAAAAACTGACAACAACGCACATAAATCTTCTATTGAGATATAGACAGGAGAACCTTACGAACGAAGACAGAACCCATAAATGAAAATTTAGAATGAACCCCCTTATATAATAGTAGTAGCCACGGATTTGCAACGATAATCTCATAAAACCCTCCTTAACTAAAGGGCTGCCACTGATCTCATGACAGCTCCAAATCCCAAATTGAAGTAAGGCCACTAAAACCAGAAAATATCAATTCAAAACTCCTTGAACCTATACATCTTGGTAATAACTACAAAAACAAAAATGTCGTCTTAAAAGAGAAAAAATTAAACCCATGCGTCAGACGTGGCTGAAATCCTTATCACCCCCAAAAGAGAAGCATAACCAATCAAAAGAATCAACATCACTTTACAAATCATTAAATCAGAGAAAAAATAGTAATCCCAAACACTGACTTAAAGATTGGTATACAAGAGAAGAATCCAAATCAAGTATCCAAAGATCACCCACGAAAGTCCATCAAACACCCAGATGCACCGATAAAAGTTAGCTCACCGGATCTGCAGTAGTAACCATAGTCAATAGCAGCAAACAAGCAAGCAAATAGCTCGCTTATTTTCTAAATATCCACTTAGGAAACAAACAAAATATAGAACGTTAGGATTTAAGAGAGAGAGAGAGAGAGAGAGAGAGAACATCCCCCGATCTTGCAGATCACTCGATGAGATCTTGCAAACTACTGGATGAGAAAAATCTAATAGAAAAAAGAAGAAAAAAAACATTGTTGATTAAACAAATACATCGTCGATCTGATAGGGTCAACTATATAATGGCCACTATAATTAATAAAAACAAATAAGAAAAATATTATCAAGTTTTATCTATCAAAAAACGCATTATATCGAAACCAATTTAAGTTCAGCATGGCAAAACTGTAGCATCATTCTACCTGAAAAAACCGACAACATTGCTCACAAATCTTCCATTGAGATATTAAGAGGAAAATCTAAAAATCGAAGAAAAAAATGAAAATCTCATTGAAACCCCCTTGAGTAATAGTAGTTGCCACGGATTTGGTGATGAAAACCGAATCGAAACCCACCTTAACTAAGTCTTGCAACTGATTTCACGCCAGCTCCTAAAACTCAGATTGAAGAAAGGCCACTAAAACCTGAAAATATCAATCCAAAACTCCTCAAAACTGTCAAACTTGGTAGCTTCAAAAGTAACAATAGCCTTGAGTTAGAATAAAGGGAAAGATTAAACACATTCTTCAGAGATGACTAAAGAACCCCTGCCCCACCAAAGTTTATCAAACTCCCAAATGGAAAGATAAAAATAATCAGATCTGCAGTAATACCGATGGTCAATCGCAGCAAACTGCAAAATCATAAACAGGCAAATAGCTTCAAACCCCTAAAAACAACAAAAACAATCGATACCATGCAAAAGACAGTATCCAGTACAATTACCAATCAAAAACCTCTCGAGCAAACCCATCTATCAAGTGTGATCGTATTAGAACTGCAGCACCGTTCCAACGTGAAAAAACTGATAACATTGCTCATAAATCTTCTTTTAAGAAATAGACAGGACGACCTTACGAACGAAGACTGAACGCATAAATGAAAATTTCATATGAACCCCCTTATATAATAGTAGTTGCCACAGATTTTGCAATGATAATCTCATAAAACCCTCAACTAAGCGTCGCCACTGATCTCATGCCAGCTCCAAATCCAAAATTGAAGCAAGGCCACTAAAACCTGAAAATATCAATTCAAAACTCCTCAATCTTTCAACCTTGGTAACTTCAAAATCAATAATACTGTCTTAAAGAGTTATAGAAAGTGAAAGATGAAACCCATGCTTCAGATGTGGCAGAAATTCTTACCGTTCCCTGAAAAGAAATCACAAGATTCAAACCCAGTTTACAAATCGTTAAATCAGTGAGGAAAAGAAGAAAACACAACCACCCAATTAAAGATTGGTGTACAATAGACAATTCCAAACAAAGAGTACAAAGAGCCCACACCAAAGTTTATCAAAGAACCAAATTGACAGATAGAAGCTAGTTCACCGGACTGCAGTAATACCCATAGTCAATGGCAGCAAACAAGCAAGCAAATAGCTTCAACAGAACAAGAACTTGCTTAGGTTCTTAATATTCATTTAGGAAATAAACAAAGTATAGAACGTTAGGATCTGAGAGAGAGAGAGAGAGAGAGAGAGAGAGAGAGAGAGAGAGAGAGAACATCCCCCAATCTTGCAGATCACTGGATGAGATCTTGCAAATTAATGGATGAGAAAAATCTAATAGACACCAGAAGAAAAAAAACAAAGTGAATTAAACAAATAAATCCTCTCATAGGGTCAAATTTAAAATACACTATAATTGATAAAATCAAACAAGAAAAATATTATCAGTTTTATCGATCAAAACGCATTGAATCCCAACCAATTGCAGTAGGTCAGCGTATCACAACTGCAGCATCATTCTACTGGGAAAAACCGACAACTTTGCTCACAAATCATCCATTGAGATAAGGACAAGACAATCTAACAATCGACAACAAAAATGAAAATTCTATTGAAACCCCTTTGAATAATAGTAGTTGCCACGGATTTGGTGATGAAAACCTAATTGAAACCCCCCTTAACTACAGCTTGTAGTTGATTTCAAGCCAGCTCCAAATCCGATTTTGAATCAAGGCCAGTAAAACATGAAAATATAAATTCAAAACTCCACAAAACTCTCAAACTTGGTAACTTCAAACGCAACAACAGTCTCGAGTTCAGAGAAAGGGAAAGATGAAACCCATTCTTCAGAGGTCGCTAAAGAACCCCGTCCCCACCAAAGTTTATCAAACACCCAGAAGCAAAGATAAAAGTTACCGGATCTGCAATAATAACGATGGTCAATCGCAGCAAACTCCAAAATCATAAACAAGCAGCTTCAAACAAACAAGAACTCCTTTAAAATGAAAACCCCTAAAAACGCCAAAATCCCTTGATACCATGCGAAAGAAAATATCCAATAAAATTACCAATCAAAAACCACTCGAGCAAACCCATAAATCAGGAGTGGTAGTATCAGAACTGCGGCACTGATCCAGCCTGAAAAAACTGAAAACGTTGCTCATAAATCTTCTATACAGATAAAGAGGACAACCGTACGAAACATGACACAACGCATAAATGAAAATTTCAAATGAACCCCCTTATATAACAGTTGACACTGATTTTGCAATGATAATCTCATAAACCCCTCATTAAACAAGGGTTGCCACTGATCTCATGCTAGCTCCAAATCCGAAATTTTGAAGGCAACTAAAACCTGAAAATATTAATTAAAAACTCCTCAAATCTCTCAACCTTGGTAACTTAAAAATCAATAATACTGTCTTAAGAGTTATAGAAAGTGAAAGATGAAAAAAATGCTTCAGATGTGGCTGAAATTCTTACCGTTCCATGATGAGAAACCTGACCAGTCACAAGATTGAACCCGAGTTTACAAATCGTTAAAACAGAGAGAAAAAGCAGAAAACACAAACACTGATTTAATGATCAGTGTACAAGAGGAGTCCAAACAAAGAATACAAAGAGCCCACACGAAAGTTTATCAAAGAACCAAATTGACAGAGAAAAGTTAGCTCACCAGATCTGCAGTAATACCCATAGTCAATAGCAGCAAATAAGCATGCAAATAGCTTCAAGAGAACAAGAACTCGCTTAGTTTCTTAATATCCATTTAGGAAACAAACAAAATATAGAACCTTAGGATCTGAGAGAGAGAGAGAGAGAGAGAACATCCCCCAATCTTGCAGATCACTGGATGAGATCATGCAAATTAATGGATGAGAAAAATCTAAGACACTAGAAGAAAAAAAAAACAACGTTGATTAAACAAATAGATCCTCTGATAGGGTCAACTTTAAAAAAGACACTAATTGATAAAAGTAAATAAGAAAAATATTATCAAGTTTTATCTATCAAAAAGCATTAGATCCAAACCAATTTCAGTAGGTCAGTGTAGCAAAACTGCAGCATCATTCAACCTGGAAAAACCGACAACATTGCTCACAAATCTTCCATTCAAACATAGACAAGACGATCTAAAAATCAAAAACAAAAATGAAAATCTTATTGAAACCCCCTTGAGTAATAGTAGTTGCCACGGATTTGGTGATGAAAACCTAATCGAAACCCCCCTTAAATAAGGGCTGCAAAGGATTTCATGCCAGCTCAATATTCCAGATCGAAGCAAGGCCCCTAAAACCTGAAAATATCAATTCAAAACTCTCAAACTTCGTAACTTCAAAGCAACAGCAGTATTGAGTTCAATGAAAGGGAAAGATGAAACCCATTCTTCAGAGGTCGCTAAAGAACCCCTGCCCCACCAATGTTTGATCCCATTTTGAATCAAGGCCAATAAAACCTGAAAATATCAATTCAAAACTCTCAAACTTCGTAACTTCAAAAGCAACAACAGTCTTGAGTTCAATGAAAGGGAAAGATGAAACCCATTCTTCAGAGGTCGCTAAAGAACCCCTGCCCCACCAAAGTTTATCAAACACCCAGACAAAAAGATTAAAGTTACCAGATCTGCAGTAATAACGATGGTCAATCGCAGCAAACTCCAAAATCATAAACAAGCAGATAACTTCAAACAAACAAGATCTACTATAATATCAAAACCCCTAAAAACCCCAAAATCCCTTGATACCATGCGAAACATCGTATCAAATAAAATTACAAATAAAAAAAACCACTCCAGCAAACCCATCAATCAGGTGTGATCATATCAGAACTGCGGAACTGTTCCAGCCCGAAAAAACTGAAAACATTGCTTATAAATCTTCTATAAAGATACAGAGAGGACAACCTTACAAAGAAGACAGAACTCATAAGTGAAAATTTCATATGAACCCCTTACATAATAGTAGTTGACACGGATTTTGCAATGATAATCTCATAAACCCCCCTTAAATAAGGGTTGCCACTGATCTCATGCCAGCTCCAAATCCGAAATTGAAGCAAGGCCACTAAAACCTGAAAATATCAATTCAAAACTCCTCAAATCTCTCAACCTTGGTAACTTCAAAATCAATAATACTGTCTTAAAAGAGTAATAGAAAGGGAAAGATGAAACCCATGCTTCAGATGTGCCTGAAATTCTTATCGTTTCCAGAAGAGAAGCATGACCAATCACAAGATTCATCCCTAGTTTACAAATCGTTAAATCAGAGAGAAAAAGCAGAAAACACAAACACTGATTTAAAGATCGGTGTACAAGAGATGAGCTCAAACAAAGATCACAAAGAGCCCGCACCAAAGTTTATCAAAGAACCAAATTGACAGATAACAGTTAGCTTACCAAATCGTTAAATCAGAGAGAAAAAGAAGAAAACACAAACACTGATTTAAAGATCCGTGTACAAGAGATGAGCCCAAACAAAGAATACAAAGAGCCCACACCAAAGTTTATCAAAGAACCAAATTGACAGATAAAAGTTAGCTTACCAAATCGTTAAATCAGAGAAAAAGCAGAAACCACAAACACTGATTTAAAGATCGGTGTACAACAGGCAAGCCCAAACAAAGAATACAAAGAGCCCACACCTAAGTTTATCAAAAAACCAAATTGACAGATAAAAGTTGGCTTAACGGATCTGCAGTAATATCGATAGTCAATAGCAGCAAACAAGCAAGCAAATAGCTTCAAGAGAACAAGAACTCGCTTAGTTTCTTAATATCCATTTAGGAAACAAACAAAATATAGAATGTTAGGATCTGTGAGAGAGAGTGAGAGAGAGAACATCCCCCAATCTTTGCAGATCACTGGATGAGATCTTGCAAATTACTGGATGAGATAAATCTAATAGACACCAGAAGAAAAAAAAACATTATTGATTAAACAAATAGATCGTCTGTCTGAAGGGTCAACTTTATAATACACGCTAAAATAATTGATAAAAACAAATAAGAAAAATATTATCAAGTTTTATCTATCAAAAATGGTATTAGATAAGGGATTTAAATACCAGAACCGGTCGCCAGACCGGAACTTCCGGTCCGGATCGCCGATACCGGCCGGTACAGACAACAAAAAAAAAATTTAAAATTTCAGATCGCGCCGGACCGGTCACCGGATTGGCGGAACCGGTCGCCAGACTGCAGGCCGGCGGTATCAGTCGCCGGACCGGAAGGGTCGGCGGACCGGTCGGATCGGCAGGACCGGTCGCCGGATCGGACGGACCGGTCACCGGACCGCCGGTCCATAACCCGGCGATACAAAGACTTGTATCGCGGGTTGGAACCGGACTGGCTGGTACAGACCGGTATCGGCCGATCCTTGCAACCAAGATTAGATCCAAGCCAATTTCAGAAGTTCAGCCTAGCAAAACTGCAGCATCATTCTACCTGGAAAAACCAACAACATTGCTCACAAATCTTCTATTGAGATATAAAAAGGACAATTTAAAAATTGAAGACAAAAAATGAAAATCTCATTAAACCCCTTTGTGTAATAGTAGTTGCCACCGATTTGGTGATGAAAACCTAATCAAAACTCCACTTAAATAAGGCTTGCAACTGACTGCATGCCAACTCCAAATCCCAGATTGTAGCAAGGCCACTAAAACCTGAAAATATCAATTCAAAACTCTCAAACTTGGTAACTTCAAAAGGAACAATAGTCTCGAGTTAAAACAAAGGGAAAGACGAAACCCATTCTTCAGAGGACACTAAAGACCCCTACCCCACAAAAGTTTATCAAACACCTTATGCAAAGATAAAAGTTATCGGATCTGCTGTAATACCGAAGGTCAATCGCACCAAACTCCAAAATAATAAACAGGCAAATTGCTTCAAACAAACAAGAACTCCATTAGATGAAAACCCCTAAAAACGACAAATTGATACCACGAGAAAGATGGTATCCAATACAATTACCAATCAAAACCCTCAAGCAAACCCATCTATCAGGTGTGATTGTATCAGAACTGTGGCACCGTTCCAGCGTGAAAAAACTGACAACAACGCACATAAATCTTCTATTGAGATATAGACAGGAGAACCTTACGAACGAAGATAGAACGCATAAATGAAAATTTAAAATGAACCCCCTTATATAATAGTAGTAGCCACGGATTTTGCAACGAATAATCTCACAAAAACCCCCTTAACTAAAGGGCTGCCATTGATCTCATGACAGCTCCAAATCCCAAATTGAAGTAAGGCCACTAAAACATGAAAATATCAATTCAAAACTCCTCAAATCTCTACATCTTGGTAATAACTTCAAAATCAAAAATACCGTCTTAAAAGTGAGGGAAAAATTAAACCCATGCGTCAGACGTGGCTGAAATCCTTCTTGTTCCCTGAAGAGAAGCATAACCAATGAAAAGAATCAACACCAGTTTACAAATCATTAAATGAGAGAAAAAATAGTAATCCCAAACACAAGCACAACCAATGACAAGAATCAACACCAGTTTACAAATCATTAAATCAGAGAGAAAAAAAAGTAATCCCGAACACTGATTTAAAGATCGATATACGAGAGAAGATAACAAACCAAGTATCCAAAGACCACCCACCAAAATTCAACAAGCACCCAGATGCACAAATAAAAGTGAGCTCACCGGATCTGCAGTAATAACCATAGTCAATAGCAGCAAACAAGCAAGCAAATAGCTTCAAGAGAACAAGAACTCGCTTAGTTTCTTAATATCCACTTAAGAAACAAACAAAATATAGAACGTTAGGATTTAAAAGAGAGAGAGAGAGAGAGAGAGAGAGAGAGAGAGAGAGAGAGAGAACATCCCCCAATCTTGGAGATCACTAGATGAGATCTGGCAAATTACTGGATGAGATAAATCTAATAGAAAAAAGAATGAAAAGAAAAACATTGCCGATTAAACAAATAGATCGTTGGTCTGACAAGGTCAACTATATAATACACTAAAATTAATAAAAACAAAGAAGAAAACTATTATCAAGTTTTATCTGTCAAAAAATGCATTAAATCGAAACCTATTTAAGAAGTTCAGCGTGGCAAAGCTGCAGCATCATTCTACCTGGAAAAACCGACAACATTGCTCACAAATCTTCCATTGAGATATTAACAGGAAAATCTAAAAATCTAAGAAAAAAATGCAAATCTCATTGAAACCCCCTTGAGTAATAGTAGTTGCCACGGATTTGGTGATGAAAACCTAATCGAAACCCGCCTTAACCAAGTCTTGCAACTGATTTCACGCCAGCTCCAAAACTCAGATTGAAGAAAGGCCACTGAAACCTGAAAATATCAATCCATAACTCCTTAAAACTCTCAAACTTGGTAGATTCAAAAGCAACAATAGGGAAAGATTAAACACATTCTTTAAAGGTCACTAAAGAACCCCTGCCCCACCAAAGTTTATCAAACACCCAGATGCAAAGATATAAGTAATCGGATCTGTAGTAATACCGATGGTCAATCGCAGCAAACTGCAAAATCATAAACAGGCAAATAGCTTCAAACCCCTAAAAACGACAAAAACAATTGATACCATGCGAAAGACGGTATCCAATACAATTACCAATCAAAAACCACTCGAGCAAACCCATCTATCAGGTGTGATCGTATCAGAACTGCGGCACAGTTCCAGCGTGAAAAAACTGATAACATTGCTCTTAAATCTTCTTTTAAGAAATAGATAGGACGACCTTACGAACGAAGACTGAACGCATAAATGAAAACTTCATATGAACCCCCCTTATATAATAGTAGTGGCCACAGATTTTGCAATGATAATCTCATAAAACCCCCCTTAACTAAGCGTCGCCACTGATCTCATGCCAGCTCCAAATCTGAAATTGAAGCAAGGCCACTAAAACTTGAAAATATCAATTCAAAACTCCTCAATCTCTCAACCTTGGCAACTTCAAAAGGAATAATATTCTTTTGTACAGTTCTTGTATATTTTCCCACTTTGCTAATTAATGAAATGTTGTTAATTATCAAAAAAAAAAAAAGGAGTTAGAGTGAAAGATGAAACCCGTGCGTCAAATGTGGCTGAAATTCTTACTGTTCCCTGAAGAGAAGCATGACCAATCACAAGATTCAACCCTAGGTTACAAATCGTTAAATCAGAGAGAAAAAGCAGATAACACAAAAACTGATTTAAAGATCGGTGTACAAGAGACGAGTCCAGACAAAGAATACAAAGATCCCACACCAAAGTTTATCGAAGAACCAAATTGACAGATAAAAGTTGGCTCACCGTATCTGCAGTAATACCCAATAGTCAATAGCAGCAAATAGCTTCAAGAGAACAAGAACTAGCTTAGTTTCTTAATATCCATTTAGGAAATAAACAAAATATAGAACGTTAGGATCTGAGAGAGAGAGCGAGAAAAAGAACATCCCCCAATCTTGCAGATCACTGGATGAGATCTTGCAAATTAATGGATGAGATAAATCTAATAGACACTAGAAGAAAAAAAAAACAATGTGAATTAAACAAATAGATCCTCTCATAGGATCAAATTTAAAATACACTATAATTGATAAAAACAAATAAGAAAAATATTATCAAGTTTTATCTATCAAAACACATTAGATCCAAACCAATTTCAATAGGTCAGCGTAGCAAAACTGCAGTATCATTCTACCTGGAAAAACAGACAACATTGCTCAAAAATCTTCCATTGAGATATAGACAGTACAATCTAAAAATCGAGGAAAAAAATGAATATCTCATTGAAACCCCCCTTGAGTAATAGTAGTTGCCACGGATTTGGTGATGAAAACCTAATCAAAACCCCCTTAATTAAGTCTTGCAACTGATTTCACACCAGCTCCAAAACTCAGATTGAAGAAAGGCCACTAAAACCTGAGAATATCAATTCAAAACTCGTCAAAACTCTCAAACTTGGTAGCTTCAAAAGCAACACTATTCTTGAGTTAAAATAAAGGGAAAGATTAAACACATTCTTCAGAGGTCACTAAAGAACCCCTGCCCCACCAAAGTTTATCAAACACCCAGATGCAAAGATAAAAGTCAAATCTACAGTAATACCGATGGTCAATCACAGCAAACTGCACAAGCAAATAGCTTCAAACCCCAAAAAATGACAAACACTTGATACCATGCGAAAGATAGTATCCAATACAATTACCAATCAAAAACCTATCGAGCAAACCCATCTATCAGGTATGATCGTATCAGAACAGCGGCACCATTCCAGCTTGAAAAAACTGACAACATTGCTCATAATCTTCTTTTAAGACATAGACAGGACGACCGTACGAACGAAGACAGAACACATAAATGAAAATTTCATATGAACCCCCTTATATAATAGTAGTAGCCACGGATTTTGCAATGATAATCTCATAAAACCCCCTTAACTAACAGTTGTCACTGATTTCATGACAGCTCCAAATCCCAAATTGAAGTAAGGCCACTAAAACCTGAATATAAATTCAAAACTCCTCAAATCTCTCAATCTTGGTAACTTCAAAATCAATAATACCAACTTAAGAGTGAAAGTAAGAGAAAAATGAAACCCACGCTTCAGATGTGGCTGAAATCCTTATCGTTCCCTGAAGAGAAGTATAACCAATCACAAAATTAACCCCAGTTTACAACTAATTAAATCAGAGAGTACAAATAAAAATCCCAAACGCTGATTTAATGACCGGTATAAAAAAGAAGAATCCAAACCAAGTATCCAAAGCACCCACCAAAGTTCATCAGATGCACAGATAAAAGTTGGCTTACCGGATCTGCAATAAAACCCATAGTCAATAGCAGCAAACAAGCAAGCAAATAGCTTCAAGAGAACACAACTCGCTTAGTTTCTTAATATCCATTTAGGGAACAAACAAAATAGAATATAGAACGTTAGGGTCTGAAAGAGAGAAAACATCTCCCGATCTTGCAGATGACTGGATGAGATCTTGCAAATTACTGGATGAGATAAATCTAATAGACATCAGAAGAAGAAAAAAAAAAGTATTGTTGACTAAACAAATAGATCGTCTGTCCGACAGGGTCAACTTTATAATACACTATAATTAATAAAAACAAATAAGAAAAGTATTATCAAGTTTTATCTATCAAAACATGCATTAGATCCAAACCAATTTCAGAAGTTCAACGTAGCAAAACTGCAGCATCATTCTACCTTGAAAAACCAACATTGCTCACAAATCTTCAATTGAGATATAGGCAGGACAATCTAAAAATCGAAGAAAAAGCCGAACCTGATTGAAACCCCTCAAGTAAAAGTAGTTGCCACGGATTTGGTAATGAAAACCTAATCGAAACCCCCTTAAATTAGGCTTTCTACTGATTTCATGCCAGCTCCAAATCCCAGATTGAAGCAAGGCCACTAAAACCTGAAAATATCAAGTCAAAACTCCTTAAAACTCTCAAACTTGGTAACTTCAAAAGCAACAATAGTCTCGAGTTACAATAAAAGGAAAGATGAAACCCAATCTCCAGAGGTCGCTAAAGAACCCCTGCCCCACCAAATTTTATCAAACACGCAGATGCAAAGAAAAAAATTGATCTGCAGTAATACCGTTGGTCAATCGCAGCAAACTCCAAAATCATAAACAAGCAAATAGCTTCAAATAAACAAGAACTCCGTTAGATGTAAAAAAACCCTTAAGAGGCCAAAATCCCCTGATGCCATGCGAAAGATAGTATCCAATACAATTACTAATCAAAAACCACTCGAGCAAACCCATCAATCAGGTGTGATCGTATCAGAACTGCGACAGCGTTCGAGCCTGAAAAAACTGACAACGTTGCTCATAAATCTTCAATTGAAACATAGACAGGACAACCTTACGAACAAAGACAGAACGCCTAAATGAAAATTTCATATGAAACCACCTATATAGTAGTAGTTGCCACGGATTTTGCAATGATAATCTCATAAAACCCCCCCTTAACTAAGAGCTGCCACTGATCTCATGCTAACTCCAAATCCCAAATTGAAGTAAGGTAAAACCTGAAAATATCAATTCAAAGCTCCTCAAATCCCTCAATCTTGGTAACTTCAAAATCAATAATAGGAATTAAGAGGGAAAGAAAAGGAAAGATGAAACCCATGCTTCAGATGTGGCTGAAATCCTTATCGTTCCCTGAAGAGAAACATAACCAATCACAAGATCCAACCCTAGTTTACAAATCATTAAATCAGAAAGAAAAAACCGAAATCCCAAACACTGATTTAAAGATCGGTATACAAGAGAAGAATCCAAACCAAGTATCCAAAGAGCCCCCACCAATGCTTATCAAACAACCAGATGCACAGATAAAAGTTAGCTCGTCGGATCTCCAGTAATACCTAAACAAGCAACAAAATAGATTCAAGCGAACAAGAACCCCGTTCGATAAAACGCCAAAATCCATTGATACCATGTGAAAGATAGTATCAAATAGATTTACCAATCAAAACAAACTCAAAACAACCTATCAAAAGATCTCAAACTCAAGGGAACCTATCAAAATATCTTAATATCCAATTCGCACCGATTCTACGAATCTAAATCTCCGGCAACATCTATACCGCTAAAGATAAACATTATCTATCACCAAAGAAAAAAAAAGGCGCCTTCTTGTTGGTAAACGCAGCAATAATACAAGCAAAAGACAATCAAACCATCTATCGGAACCCCTCTTTCGTCGGCTCCGCTACTATTACTTCAAGCGAGGAAACGGACGAGAGGAAAAGAGCGAAGGAAAACTACATATATAGTTGAGCACGTTTAGGATGGACGGTTGAGATTAAGCGGTGAGAATAAAATCGGATGATTGTAAGGAAATCTCGCGTATTTTATACGCGTCAAGGCAGTTGGTCGTGTAGATAGGATGAGGTTTTGGACCGGAATCTGCGATCATGAAGGAAGAAATAGTATGTAGGCGGCAACGCGGCGTAACTTGTTATGAAGAAATCGTAGGGCAGCAAATCTGAATCCGGTTCAGTCCGGTCCTACAAATTCAAATGTTTTATATTTTAAAATTAAATATATATATATATATATATATATATATATATATATATATATATAAACACAATTTTAAGATATATAGTACATTAGATATATTTTAAAGTATATATTAAAAGTAAGACATTTATATTGATAATCTAATATTTATATGTATTTAATATAAAAAAAAATAATAATTACATGTAATGCATAAGTTGAATCGAACTATTAACATCAATACGAACCTGATCCTAAAAATTGATCGGGCCTTAATTCCAGTCCAGCCCTACGGGCTTATTACCCTTAACTAAGCCCGCCCAAACATTGGGCCGGGCTAGTTTGCCTCCGGACAGGTCACCTGACTGATTGCCACCTTTAGTTCAAATCCTCTCTTTTGAGGGAATGTTCAATCTCCAAATAAAGAAACTTGTTGCAATCTAGTAACCTACTATAAAAAGTGAAGATCGTACGTTACTGTACATTGGTTCCGCCCTTGCGAAATGTCCTTCCCGCCCTTTGCACACTGAAATCTATTCTTTATTGTGTTAGAAATTGTATTTTTGCTAGGGTTATTTGTGACCTTTTTGACCTCTTTTGTCATCTTGTGGTTTCTATTATCGGTTCCGGATTTGCTAAAGGTCATTTTCGTCATTTTGCATAGTAAAATTCATTCCTTGTATTCTGCTATTTCTCAGGTTAATTGTGACATTTTTCACATATTTGTCATCTTCTAGTTCCTACCCTTCTTGTTTATCGGTTCCGCCTCTACTAAATGTTTGTCCCGCCCTTCGCACAATAAATTCTATTCCTTATATTCTTCTGTTCTTAAGGTTAATTACGACTTTTTGGACAAGTTGTGTCATTTTGCGATTCCTACCATAATAATTTACTTTTTTAACCATGTACAGTTAGCTTTTTCGTTTTTTTGTCAGGGTAATTCGGATATTTACAACATGTTCTTATGTTCTTATTTTGGTGGTTCCTGCCATCGGTTCTGCCTTTTTAGATGTCCTTTTCGCCCATTCGCATAGCAAAATTCATTCCTTGTATTATGTTGTTTCTCAGGTTAATTGACATTTTTGACATATTTTGACATCTTCTGGTTCCTACCATTGTTGTATATCGGTTCCGCGTTTGCTAAATGTATGTCATGCCCTTCGTACAGTAAAATCTATTGCTTATATTGTTCTGTTCCTCAGGTTATTTCCAACTTTTTGGATAAGTTGTGTCGTTTTGTAGTTCCTACCATTGGTTCCTACCATAATAATTTACTTTTTTAACCATGTATAGTTAGCTTTTTTGCTTTTTTGTCAGGGTAATTCGGATATTTACAACATGTTCTTAATTCTTAATTTTGGTGGTTCCTACCATCGGTTCCGCCTTTGCTAAATGTCCTTTTTCGCCCTTTGGCATAGTAAAAATCATTCTTTGTATTATGTTGTTCCTCAGGTTAATTGTGACATTTTTGACATATTTTGTCATCGTCTGGTTCCTTCCATTGTTGTATATCGGTTTCGCCTTTGCTAAATGTCCGTCCCGCCCTTCGCACAGTAAAATATATTCCTTTTATTCTATTGTTCCTAAGGTTATTTCTGACTTTTTGGACAAGTTGTGTCGTTTTGTGGTTCCTACCATAATAATTTACTTTTTTAACTATGTACAGTTAGCTTTTTCGCTTTTTTGTCAGGGTAATTCGGATATTTACAAAATGTTCTCATTTTGGTTTGTATTTCTATCGTGGTATTAGTTTCTAAATCTCCATTGGTTTATATAATATGTGAAATAACATTAGTACCCTTTTTTCGCCTAAGGTCTGTTGATTATAAGTTTTTCAATTGCTTTTGTCATAAGGGTAGACTTGTATATTTGTTTTTGGTTTCTTCAATCGCCGCGTCATAAGAAATATCGGCTATACGTTTTTCCACTTTCCAATGCTCTGTCATTTTCCAAAAGTTGTAATGATTGAAGTTTTTTTCTCTTCTTCAAGATCTTTCTTCTTGGGATTTGTGGTACTTCTTATGTTCAACTTCGAATACGAACTTCCACTTTTGGGCAAAAGGAATGATGTACATTTGATGTTTTTTGAGGTATATACGTTTACGTTTGACTAGATGTTTAAAAAATAACAATATATATATATATACTAGCAGAAACCCCGTGTGATGCACGGGTGTTAAGAGTTGAACCGTAATCAACATTTATAATGTTATTAATAATTATCTATTATTAAGACTTATTTGTGAATGTAGCAATCTGGTTACTTGGAGATCAAATTAGTTCTCTTTTAAGGTTCAATAGTCTCTATTCCTAGTTACTGAATTATTTTTGAACTTTAGCTTATTGGATAAATTACATTCACACTCCCTTGGGTTTGGCTTAATGACAACAACTACCACTTAAACCTTGGCCATCACAAACACACCTTCTATAATTTGAAAGTGTTGGAATGAGTCCCACATCGCCTGACTTTGCCCCTTCTGTGCTGGTTATAAGGCTTCAGTTCCCCTCTCTTTAGTACTTGGGTTTTAAGCAGTTGAATGGGTTGGGCTCTTCAACTTGGTATTAGAGCTTGGTTGGGCCTTTGTCCGGTGTTTGGGCCTGTGTGTTGTCGCCATTGTGGCCAGGGGGTGTGTTGGAATGAGTCCCACATCACCTATCTTTGTCCCTTCTGTGTTGGTTAAAAGGCTTCAGTTCCCCTCTCTTTAGTAC
>JAUPMG010267376.1:7301-19744 GCA_031762675.1 Pachysandra terminalis
ATATTACATGATTTGTGTTTGTTTAATTATGTATATATTTGTTATTTATCTTCTTAAATGTTGCACATCACTAGCACTTGCATACAAAAAACAAAAATCCATTTCACCTATTTAGGGAGCTTTGTGAGCTTGCAAACGGGTGACCTATGTCTCCGGTGCAAAACCTTACACTCCAAGAGTCTAGTCGGCTTACAATCGGGCAACCTTTGTCCCCAATGTCGGCGCCCAACACTTTGCCCTGAACCAAACGACTAAAGAAGCATGTGGAGAAATCCACGTGTGGAGGTCAGTTCAACCGGTTTCAGGTTCCCTCATCGTTTAGATGCATAGCCGTGAATCCCATGTGCATATAGTACCCAATTTAGGTCTTAGAAAACCGGAGTATTAGGATACGTGTGCTATGTGTCAATTCATAAATGTTGTATAAAAAAATTTGTTTTGTCATTCTATTGGTTTAATGCATAATAATTGGTTCAGATTGATTTGGATTGGATTTGGTTTAGCTTTGTGGTTCAATTTGAAATAACAAGAATCATGTTTAGTTGGTTTGATTTATTTTGGTTTAATTTGAATTTTGATAATGTGATTTACGCATATGGCTCAATTCTTTGTGATAATATGGTTCAATTGAATGGTTTGGTTAAATAGAATCAAAGGCCTCATTGTTGTGCTTCAGCCTGGTTATACAAGGCCAAGTACGTCAACCATTGTGCTTCGGCTTGGTTACATATGGCCACGTACTTCAGCATGTACCTTGATCTGGTTATATAGGACCAAGCACTTCAGTCTTTCACATTGGTCTGGTTAGATAGGACCAAGACCCTCAATTGTTTTGACCTGGTCATATAGGGTCAGAACATTTGAGTCTTTCACATTGGTCTGGTTAGATAGAGTCAAGATCCTCAGTTGTTTTGACCTGGGTATATAGGGTCAGAATATCTGAGTCTTTCACATTGGTCTGGTTAAATAGGACCAAGACCCTCAGTTGTTTTGACCTGGTTATATAGGGTAAGAATATCCGAGTCTTTCACATTGGTCTGGTTAGATAGGACCAAGAATCTCAATTGTTTTGACATGGTTATATAGGGTCAGAACATTTGAGTCTTTCACATTGGCTTGATTAGATAAGGCCAAGACCCTTAGTTGTTTTGACCTGGTTATATATAGGGTCAGAACATTTGAGTCTTTCACAGTGGCCTGGTTATATAGGATTAAAATCATTCACATTTTCCTAGTTAGATAGGGTCAAGATCCTCAGTTGTTTGACCTGTTATATAGGGTCAGAATATCTGAGTCTTTCACATTGGCCTAGTTAAATATGGTCAAGATCCTCAGTTGTTTGACTTGGTTATATAGGGTCAGAATATCTGAGTCTTTCACATTGGCCTAGTTAGATATGGTCAAGATCCTCAATTATTTTGACCTGGTTAAATAGGGTCAGAACATCTGAGTCATTTCATTCTTTCACATTGGTCTGGTTAGATAGGGCCAAGAACCTCAGTTGTTCGGACCCGGTTAAATTGGGTCAAAATATCTGAGTCATTCATCATTCATCTCAGTCTAGTTAGATAGGACTGGGTCATTGCATTCATTCATCCTAATCTGGTTCGATAGGATTAGGTCATTCATTCATTCATCCCACACTGGTTAGATAGGACTAGGGCATTGAATTCATTCATCCTAGTCTGGTTAGATAGGACTAAGTCATTCATTCATTCATCCAAGTCGGATCTGATAGAACTGGGGCATTTCATGCATACACTCCGGCCTAGTTAGATAGACTGAGACCATCATTGCAAGGGAGGGGTGAGGTTTGTTGTATCCTACTTTCCCAAGGTTTCTGCATTTTCAGGGACCTTCGACCTTGGGAAAGGTATCTTTACGAAGGTTCCCATAAAAAAAAATGTTTTCAATTTCTTAGTGATACTTTGTTTGAAAAAAAAAAATCTCTTGTTTTAGTTTTCTAGTAGCATTCTGTTTCAATAAATAATTTTAATGTTTCATTTCACATCAATATACTCATGATAATTCGGATACATTTTCCAATGATACATCATGAAAATAATGCACAATCAAATATTGGAAAAATGGAATCTCAGAACTCAGAGACTGAAAGTGACTCATAAAAATTGAGAATCAAAAGTTATGCTCTCTTCAAGATAAAAGAGGAGAATGATATAAGGTCATCGTCTGGTCTTATCAAAATGTGTTTGCAATGGCTATAGACTTTGTTGATTAATCATTATGTCAGATAAAAGTCGAGTCAGCAAAAGCTAAGGAGTTTATCATGATCGCAACTGGGGTATTTTTACATATAATTCATGCCAACGGAGTATACCTCAGATCGGGTTTGTTGTAGGGACAATCGTATCAGAGTCAGGTGGTTGGAGCTTGCAACAGGTGGAGGAGCACGAACTTTTCAAAGTGGTGATTCTACCTTATTACATCAAGAAGATCCTAGGAAAATTTAGATCGTCACAAGAATGGTTATCCGAAAGATCTTATATTCTTTAGACAGATATATTTTTCTTGAACTTATTAAACTGGATCTTTGAATGACACGTTTGCTTAAACTAAATATCACTTCGAAATGATCAGAGGCCATCTTTCTTTTGAACCTTTAAATGTTAAAATCCCTAGTTAAACCCTTTGAGCCTTGTATTTCTTTCTTTAACCCAAACTGGGACTAGCTACCCCAAATTGGGGCAAGTGTTAGAAGTCAAATCATGGCTAATTCTTGGGAACAATGGGAAATTCATAAAGTGGAGAAATAAATGTTGGGTACTTAAAAAAAAATTGATTGCAAGACAAAGAAAAGTGAAAAAGCAAAGGGAAAATGATAGTAGTAAAACAAAAAAAAATGATGATGAAAACTGGGACAAAATGAGATATCAAGTATGTCAAAGTGGGATGGAAAACACTGCAATTGCCCAAACTAGGGCAAATTTTATTACAAGGTCATCGGGGAAAAAGCCCTCAAGATAAGCTAGACCCGGTCAACCCATTCAAACAAGAAATTTCTTTTGAGCTTTATATCTTCCTTTCTTACACCCTATACCCAGCCTACTTTTTGTCTTGCTTTTAAGACCTCTTTGATCAAGGCAATATTTAGTGGGAGCCAAGTCTTAACCTAGTATTAATTAGTGATGATGGAATGTATGGTTTCAAGCAGCATGACAATCCGAAAAGGCACTATAGGCAAGAGAGCTAGCGATGAAGAATTTTCTTCAATTTTTTTAACGGTATAAGAAAATGGAGAAGGTTGGTATGGTCATCGGAATGTGGAAAAGATGTGGAATCTGACATTTACAAAGGTCGGGAGAAACGCTCGAAGCAAAATGGTAAAAAGAAAAAGCATTTACTGTTTGTGAACAATCCTAAGTGGATTAAGTCAGATATTTGTGGTCAGGAGATTATCACATTTCAATTCATCCTCAGTGGAACAAATGGATCAATCAAACAGAGTCACTCACTTTTTCATCACTGACATCACAAGTTTTCAATCAGTTTAGTCTATTATCCTCTCTAATGGTTTTGATTCGTCCAGATTAGACATTTTGTCAGATTCCCTAAAACTTAAGGCGATCGTGATAACTTTGGTAATCATTGGGGACGAGCTTAATGATTCTGACCAATGAAGGAAGTTTTTCAATATTTGACTGCATATCTTATTCTTGGTATTCCATCTGATAATTTTCTACAATCTCACTTTTTGGTTCAAATGTGTATCAATCTTGTTTTCTTCATTTCCAAAGATATCATTGGGCACAAAAGGAAAGACGAGAATATACAAGCACACAACCCCAATGGAGCATATCCTTATACCTTTGGAAGAACGCGTTTAGGATACGCGTCCAAGTTTTTCCCCCAACAAAGCAGCATGGACAAAACAAATTCTCAAGAGGCGTAAATGAAGAGATGTTCTGACTCATCCCCAACAGAGCTATTTGAAGATGATGGAAGCAACAGAAGTCCTGAAGAAGTCAAATAAGAAAAAGTGAAAAGCAAGCCCAGGAAAAGAAGAATGTTGATTTGTAAGTGCCAATCATGGTCAAAAGCACCTTTGTCTCCATTGGTTCTAACCTCACAAATAGGCTTTACCCCCAGACAGTGATGCGATAGTAATCAATGAGGTTGGGACCTGTCCAACCCTTTGAAGCTGCCAAATGAATATTAGACGTGACTCAATAAGTCATGGACTTCACTTATCTCTAAGTTCATCAAGGAAATTAAGCTAAAAATCGAGGCTACCTCTCATGTATTAAACTTCCACAAAAGATACCACCTCATCATTGAAATTTTGAACCCTTTCGAATTTCTAGGCATGGATCAAGCCCTAGTAAGTTCAAATCTTTTATTTGTCTTATCTCGAATGGGCATAGCCACCAAAAAGGACAAACATATCCTTTTTTATCACCTCAGAAAGTCTTGGAAGTTCAATACGTGAGGATAATCTTGATTTAGGCAAAATTCATTCGTGAACCGCGCAAATTGGGGTTATGTCTTTTTTTCTTTGCCATTCCTCGCTTGTGATTCTGACAAAGAGGGGCAGCTGTAGACACCCCAATTTCACGAGAATGACTTTCTCTTGATCTTTGCAGCTTCTGCAAGCTTGAGCTTGGCTTTTCCTATCTCCCAATCATCTCTAAACCATTCTCCAATTATATTGCCAGTTTTCTCTGAAAATCTCAAAAATCAAGTGAAATGACCAAAATACCCCTGGTAGACTCCGTCAGATCCATCCCAACCCTAAATCCATTTTTAACCTCAAATTCGAATTCCTTAGCCAAAATGCTCTCCAATGAGTATAATTTTGGGCTAATTTGAAGTTTGTTGAAAAATGACAAGTTACCCATAATCCGGTCATTTTGACCAAACAATTAAATCCAAGGGTCGAAACATTTGTTTTCAAAATCAAATTTGGATTCCTCGTCGAAATACCTTTGAAACGACTGTGATTTTGTGAAATTCCGAGTTCGGGGTCGAAGGGTTATTTTTGGTATTTTTAAAATTATCAAAAAAGGACAGAAAACAATAATGGGATAAAAAAAATAATAAAAGTCACTTTAGGGAGAAAATTGAAATAAAATAATTGAGAGAATATTAAAGGAAGATTTTTCATATGTCATACTCCAAGAAATAAGAAAGAATTAATTTTAGAAGTTGCCATGTGGCAAATCCCCAAAAAAGGAAATAGAAAGCTTTTAAATTCAAACTAAAAAGGATTTCTATTCTCAATTCAAAAGGAGATTTTTAAATTTCAAATTTAATTTCTCAAAAGAGGAAGTTCCTAAATCCAAACAAAAGAAAAGAAATTTTCTTAATAAAAGGAAGAAAGTTGCTACGAAGAAAAGGGGAAAATTACCAAATTGAGAAGAGAAAATTTTCTTATAAATAAAAGGAGAGCTCGGCTCTCTCTCTCAAGGCGTTCTCACGCCAAACTCCCCCTTTAACGCCTCTTCTTCCAGAAGGAAACACACCCACAACGCACTCTCTCGGTCTCTCTCTCTCACCCAATACTCCGCCTCCCCACCTCACCGATCCGAATTCGAACCTCTTATTCCCTTTGTAACTTTCTGAAAACCTTCAAATCCCCACAATCCAGCAACCCGCAGCTTCAACCCCGTCCACACCTTCATTAATCTCTCTTAAGCACCCCACGAATCCATCTCCCTGTTCCACCACACCATCTGCGAAGCCAGAGAAACCCCACCTCGTATTCTCTCCTTCGTCCAACCTCTACCTGTTCCCACCACCACTAACCAACAGAACCTTCAAAACCAACTCCTCTTCATCAACCACCTTCATCCGAGCTCCAATATCATTATTTTCGGCGACGGCGAAACCCGACGCAACCAGACCATCAAACCACAATCTATTCCCCTGTTTTCATCAAACAATCCCAGAACGTGAACCTCTCTTCCTTCTTTTGGTCCTCCACACTCTCCCTCATCCCTTGCTCTCTGTTTCTTCCTCTGTTTCTTCCTCCACCAAAATCCCAGCCGAGCATTATCTGAATTCATCCAGCCATCTCCGTGGCACCACTTCAGCGTGAACCTTACTGCCATCAACATTCTCCATTAAACTCCAAAATTCTGAGTATCTCCAGTCGGTTCAGCTAACCCCCTTCAATTCAATGATGTTTCGAACCTTTGTCGCCAATGCTAAGCTGAACTCCATATGGCTCTGAAAACAGAGGATTGCAGCAGCTGAGCTATATATATATATATATATATATATAAGCAAAGGATATTTTGTTTTCTTTCTTTTATTTACTATTTTAGGCATTTGATTTTTTTTGTCATTTTAGGGTATTTAGGATTTTATTTTTTAGGATCTGTTAGGATTTTGATGCATTTAGACATTTTAGAGATTTTGATGATTTAGAATTGTTTTTAGAATTTTTCTAGATTTTTATTTATTTTGGATTATTTTTAGATTTCATCTAAATTGGCCAAAAAATCTTTGAACCAGGAGAGAACGGGTGCCTAACACGTTCTTGTTCCCTCAAATAAACCTCCTTACCCTAAACCTGGTAAGACCATTGCCTATTATAATTTTGGTGTAATTTTGGATTAATTGATAAACCATGGGTGACCATTGACACCCTAACTCGATGGATGGTGGCGACTCACCCGATCGACCTTGGGTCTACCCGACCGTGGGGTGAACACAAAGAGTTACACCTAAAGAGAGGTTGTTGACTATGAAGAGACGTTCTCGCCAGTAGCGAGATTTGCCTCAATTCAACTCGTTCTAACTATTATCGCATACTTAGATTTAGAACTCTACCAGAGGGATGTCAAAACTGTGTTTCTCAATGGAGAACTAGATGAGGAGATCTATATGGATTAGCAATGAACACAGAGTTTGCAGACTCAAATGTTCCAGATGCAGCCTGAAACAATCATCCAGGATATGGTATCTTCAATCCCATCGAGACATTATAGAGTTTTTCTTCATGATAATCGATGAAGACCACTGTGTCGATGTTAGACACCATGGTACGAGGTTTCTTATCTTATCACCATATATTAAAAACATATTGATAACAAAGAATCACAAAAAGATGATTGTTGGCACTAAAGAGTGACTTTTCTTTAGTTTCGAAATGAAGGGTATGGGTGAGGCAGATTACATGTTTGGTGTTTAGATTTATAGGAATCGCGCTAAGAGGCTTCTTTGTTTATCTTAGGAGAGTTACATAAAGAAGGTACTTGAGTGTTTTAGAATGCATTATGCCAAACCCATTGACTCTCCTGTCGAGAAAGGTGCTTCATTACATCTTGGTCTTTGTCCCGAGCCGGGAAGAGAAGGAACAGATGGCTCATGCTAAGGCTATAGGAAGTCTGATGTTCGCTATGATGTATACTCGACTTGATATTAGTTTCTCGGTTGTCCTAGTCAGCCGTTACCAGAATAACTCAGGGTAGACTCATTGGATGCAGTGAAACATATTCTTCGATACTTACGTGGGACATCAGATTACATGCTTTGCTTCCAGGAAGCAGATTTGCAGCATGTCACATCCTAACCCTGAAAATCTCATAGGAGTCCCCAAATTTAAGATATAACTCTCCCCCCATATCCCTATGGGATTGGATAAGCAATACATTACCAAACCATTGAATTAATTAAGATAATTATAAAGTAATATTTTTGAAAATAATGTTATTAAAGATAATATCCAATCAAAATATCATTCAAACAGAAAACACCGGAATAAAATAAAATACTTTAAGTCTCATACTTCAATGAAAACCCTATTAACTATTTAAATCTGGTCCTAGCTAATAAAGCAAATAAAGACATAAAAATCAACGAGTCCTATTACAAAGTCTATTGAAATTAGCAAACAATAATCTAAATATAACTAAGGTCTTCATCATCTTCTTGTCTTCCATCTTAATCACCATAGTCCTGTTGTCCATCATCTATCGGTCCTAAAATATATTGCTTAGAAAGTGTAAGCTATACTTAGCTTTGTAAATAAATAGATATAAATGATATTTTGGATTGAAGTAGGGCCAATGCCACTCTCCAATGGTATTCCATAGACAAAAACAGAGGTTAGAATATGCATATAATAACATGATATGAAATATGATATGATAATGATGTGCAATGCAATGTGCTGGTTCAATTATTAATGTATGTAATGCATGCTCATGCAACAAACTATATCACCACATGTGATTCATGCACAATAATATGATATGCAAATATGCATGTTGTTTGGCATTCGATTAGTGTATGTTCAACAGCCGATCTTAATCATACTACCCAAGATGCTTGACCTAGAACTCACCCCCAATACATGACAGAAATAGTAGATTACTCAATGGGTACATCATAGTTTCTAGGGGTTGCGACCTAGAGAGCTCAATCCCTTCACTCATTGATTACTATCGCATCACTGTCTCTTGGGATACCCATACAAGGCTTATCCCTCACCTAGGGTGTTAACAAAAGTTGGTCTATTGGGATGTACACTCCCTCAACACATGCAATCAGTCCATCTAGGACTTCCTCGCCAATCTTATAATTTTTAGATTATAATTACTCTCATTATGTCCATAAATTCCAGCAAAATGAAATTATGGAAGTCAAGTCAAAGAATTAGACCCGATACAAGGTCATTATGCACAAAAGGCCATGTGGTGTAACTGAATTGTACACGTGCAAATGTAAATTAACATAATAAACATTTCCATGATAAATTTAAAGTCCAATCAAAATATCACCCATGGGTCAGATATAACAAATCCTCCATATAAAAGCGCATATGCAAAATATTCATACTTTATCAAATCTAACATCATAATTGGTCTAATTAGGTCAAATATAGCATGTCTGCAAAGTTTCATACAAATCGGAACACCTTCATAAATTTCGGTTGATCTATGGTCAACCTACAGCCAACCGATGGGCGTCGGTTGACCGACCAGCTTCGGCTACTCAGCTAGGGACCAAAACTAAAAACCTGTGGGCGTCAACTGATCTGTCAGTTGACCGATCCCTGGTCGGTTGCTTGGCCAGAGACCAAGAACCAAACAGAAGAAGAAAAAAAAACAAATACCTTGGTCGGCTGACCAACGGGTGGACCGATGACTCGGAACCCCAAACATTTGATGTTTAATGATTTAATATTTAAATTTTGGAAATATTTAATTAAGACACACATATTAAAATACAATTTTGAACAAAACCCAACACTTACTGTACAAAACACCTACTTAATCTTAGGAATTTCATGATGCCAAACCAGAAAATCATGTTTTTATGAAGAAAGCAATGAAAGATATATTTTTAAAACCATGTTATGTCATACTCAATGAATATGACATAGACACCCAGTTCACATCAAAAATATAATTTAACCCAAATACTTACCTTGAACTTGAATTGGTGTTGAGATGAACACCTTCTTCTTCTTCTTCTTCAATCTTCTACAATTCCGGTCCTTGCTTGCTCCAGCGATCCTTATCTCCTTTCTCTCCTCATACAATAATAATAGTCCAACGTCCCACTCTTGTGTTTATATAGATTTCCTACATTTTTTCGGTTAGTCTAGGAGTTGTTCTTAGTCTAGGATTATGTGTTAATTTTCATCCTTTAGATTAGATTAGTTTAATCCTAACCCTTAGATTAAAGTGTGTTAGTTTTAAGTTGATTAGTTATTGACTTAGTCTTTTCTCAATCCTATTTAGATTTAAACTCATTTCTTTTAATCCTAACCATTAATTTAGTTGAATTGTTATTACGAAATCCTAACCGTTGATTTTAAGTATCCTGTCTTAATTGGATTAAGTTAACCTTATCTAATCTTAATCCTTATTAATTTAGGATTCTTTAATTAATCTTAGCCATTAAAATAGATTAGTTTAATTCTAGCCTTTAGATCTAGATTCCTAGTTGCAGTTAAACTAGTCTTTAATTGTCTATTTAAAATGGAATCCTAATTAAGTTATAACTAGTATTAAATCCTATTGAATCTAAGCCATTGATTTAGATTAAAAGTTACTGCAAGATCTTGGCCACACATTATAGCTTAAAGAGTTATGATTGTGTGTGAAGCACTTTAGTTTACTATCGTACAACCCACCAATCACAAAGAGTTAAAGTCAAACTTGTAGCTAACTTACTAAAATTTTAAATTAACCCCTACATTTTTATTAATTACATATTAACCCTATGATTTTAGTTTGGGTTATTACACAGCATGAGGTTTCAACGATGCGAACTGGATAGGTGATCTAGACGGTCGAGAGTCGATGTCAGGATACATATTCTTGTTAGGTGGAAGGGTCATCTCTTGGAGTATCAAGAAGCAAGTCTGCGTTGCATTCTCCACCATGGAGTCAGAGTACATAGCTTGTTGTGCAACCTTCTAGGAAGCCGTATGATTGAGGAAAAACTTACAGGATCTTGGAGTCCTTTGAGCAGGTGTAAAGCCGATCACTATCTATAATGACATCATAGCAGTGTTGGCCTACGCCAAATACCCCAAATACCATGGTAGGACAAAGCACATCAATATTCACTATCAATAATTAAGAGACAAAGTTGCACATGGAGACGTGTCCCTTACATATATCCGTACTCAGTAGATAACGAGACTAAATCTATAGCTAGGCAAGATTTTAAGGTTCATGTCAGAGAGATGAGATTACGTAAATTGTGATTTGTGTCAAGTGGTACATTTTTTATTTATATTTGATTATATTGTATTTCATGTGTGAGAATTTAATAAAGTTTATCTTTTCATGAAGCGTGAGATTGTGTATTACATGCACACTTTACACACACGTTACCTCCATGTTATGACGATATGGATACGATATGTCACCAGGCTAGTGGTCAGCTTCTCATGCAACGACCAGTCCTAGCGTGTGTATTGCTAGCAGAATGAGACCTTAAGAGGATGTGTGCCATCGGCGGCACTTATAAGAGGACTCTGTGAGACATATGTCACCCTAGGAGAGTCAGGATGAGATTCCTTAGAAAATCGAATATTACCTGATGAAGCCGATTGTGAGGCCTTAATCAAGGCGCTTTAGAGTTGTGACTTGGATTAAGAATCTCAGGTTAGGTGCACGGATTGCGACTAGACTTAGATTCGTACAGTGTTCGAGGTTGACATACTCTTGGTTGTGCCAAGAGCTCCACCGTAGCATGTAATGCATACAACATATGCTATTAGCGACGTTACCTTTGAGAGCAAGTAAATAGATCCATATTTCCTTGCTGTGTGAGATCAAGATAATCGTTGTGTGGATCAATTTATACCCTTTGCTTTCTCACTCCCAAGTACAGGAGTTCGAAGAAATATAATTCTCGGGAGTCCGAGGTCGAACCATAGAGAGCATGGAATTCAAGGCAGAAGAGTGTTAAGAACAATTATAATAGTGGAAAATTACTGGTAATTAAAAGGAATAATTAAGAGATAAATAAAAGTAAATAAAAGGGATTAAAATTAATGGTGAGAATGCGCAGGCATCAGGGCAGTTTTTTGAACCGGTATGAAATTCATTGTAAGTCAAATAAATTATATGCTTGATTACTATGAAAACCTTTGATTCGATTGAACTAAAATAATTCAGGTACACTTCGTAACCGTGGTTCACGACACGGCTAGAATACTTTTAGAAAAATCCATTCAATTTAATTCTAGATTCCTATTAGAAACCATGAGAAATTCTTCTTAATGATGAGAAAAACATGATTGAACTCATAAAAGGAATGAAGAACTCATACATCACAAGGAATCAAAATAGATTAACAATCAAAACATAATTTCATTGAAAGTGAAGAATTACAATAAATTCATACCAATTACAAGGGACTTCACCCCTAGCCTTTGCAAGAATTTAAGCTTCCATAGAAGAAAATTACAGAAAAATCTAAGAAAATTACAGAAAAATCTATGAAAATTACAGAAGAAGGGAAGAGATGGGATAGAAGGGATGATTCTAAGGCTAACAAGTCCTCTCTATTTAGAGATCTTCAGAACCCAAGAGTTGCCTTCATGAAAGTTGATCTGGACCGTCCAATTCTTGTCAAGAACACACAATCAATTCTTACTTCTAATTCTGGTCGGTTTCTCCTTGCTTCCTACTTCGATTCTTTCCTTTCTTGGGTTGCTTCTCATGACAATTTCAGTTCTTGAAGAACATGCCCAATTCGGCTGTTGTCCTCCTTCTTTGTTTCAGTTTGGTTATGTCATGACCTAAACCCAATAGACCATTATGATCCAGAGGGGCGTAGATCATGACCTTCACTTCCTCGATAGGAGAGTGGTGGTCGATGCAAAGCAATAGTACTTACTAAATGCTTTAATATAGATAAAAAAAATATATATTTACATGATTATAACAAGATAGCAGCGGAAAAAGGATTGAAATTAAATTCTAGGTTAGAAATCAGATTTTCTATCATTTGTT
>JAUPMG010267392.1:0-19742 GCA_031762675.1 Pachysandra terminalis
TGAAAATAAAATCCTACTAACTAGCATTTGTAATATAAGAACCTAATTCTACCCAATTACCCATACCTAAGCACTATGCTGGGATTGCTCAAATGAGCATTCCATCCTATAGATAAGAGATGATATGAAAATTAAAACAATTCATTCATAATACAAATAAACATCTTTAATCCAATATTAACACATCTCATCAATACAAGGTCTCAATACCCTAAATTCTCATTGTGAGGGTTGCTTGATTTCCTTCAGTCCCAAATGAGAACCTGCATGTATAATCTGATGGTATAGAGCCAATGGGAGGGTTCGGGGATCACGCTCACATCGTTTCCCGAAATCACCCATTGCTCGGCCCATTTACTCAATATTAACAGTTCTATTATACATGAATTCCCAATGGGAGAGTTACATGACCCCATTAGCCCCCATTTGAAATCATACACATGTATTAATATGACATTAAGCTAGTAGGTGGGTTCGGAGATCACGCTTACACCGTTTCCTGAAAACACCTATGGCTTAGACCACAAATTACTATTTAAGGTCATAATACACAAGAATTCACAATGGGAGGGCTACACAACTTTGATAGCCTCCATTTGAATTCTCACATGTGTATTATGATGGCATTGAGCTAGTAGGTGGGTTCAGGGATCACGCTTATACCGTTTCCCGAAGTCACCTATGGCTCGACCATATCCTTTAAAGCCTAAACTTCCGAATGAGGGGGGTCGTATTTTGCTCCGATGGTCGAATCGACCGGGAAAGTAGTCAAACACGCATAACTTTGCGAGATACATGTGCTCCCATTGGAATCACCCCATTTGGACACATGTACATCTTCGGCGAGGTCTCGGCGTACCCTTCATCTAGCCGAAATGTGCCAAAGTGTGCCAAATGGAATGAGACTTTGGGATGTGGTCCAAATTGGTCTCCATAGATGTGAAATGATTTCACATTGTTTTAATGTACCCTTCGGCTACCTTTTGACAAGCCTAAAGGGGGTTTCAGCGACCTGTTCGGTGCGCCGAAACTGCCCTCGGCGAACTACCCCGAGGCAGTATGTCTCTCTCTGTACTTTGGTGACCTATTCGGTGTGCCGAATAGTGCGCCGAAGCCATAGAATGGGCTTCTAGTGCTGAAATTTGGTGGGGAGTGAGGTTGCATTCCCACAAAGGCATTTCCATATTTTTAATTGGTTAATTTAGGGTCTATGGTGGGAAATTGAGGGTTTCCCTCATTTCCACCAGACTTGGGGTTTGGTCCATATTATCCGGCGGGTCATAAATGGTCCAGGGTTTGTTTTTATGCATGATAGGGGTTGTCCATGGTTTTGATACCTTGGAGTAGGTGGGTTAGGCTTCTACAACCCTACTCCAAGCTTCCAAAATAAAAGAACACAACCAAATCACATATTAAGATAGGATTACTCAACTTGGGGGTTGCCGGAGTGAGCGCCAGTGCGATGCCGGGGTTGCCGGTGTAGAAGCGCCGGGAATCGAAGGTGTGGCCATCCATGCTCCATTGACACCATCCATGCTTGATTTGGCACCGTGAGAGAGAAGAGAGCAAGAGGGATTTAAGATTTTGGCTAAAAATGTGTAAGTGTCCTATTTATAGAAAGGGCTGGTAAACTTGTAATTCTTTTTAGCTACAAGTGCGAAATGGGGTTTCGGGTCATATCTTTTCCGATAGACCACATATATGGGATTTAGTTGAGGGCTTTTGCCGATGAGGTCGAGGCGAACGTTTAAAGTTAATTTATGTAATTTATTGAATTGAAAATAAATTACTTTCCTATTTAATATCTAATTATACTCGTTCTGGCAGGGTGGTTCCTCAACTCATGTTACTTTCTCGGGTTGGTCTAACCTCCTATGGTCAAGGTCTTATTGGTCATTGGCCTAAGTCACTTGTGAGATTAAGTCTAATTAGTTAGGCTAATTAGGCTTCTAATCTCTCTTAGTCTGGGATCTGGGATCGGGTCGTTACAGTTATGAATTGCCATGTTTATAAATATGATATTGGAATATGTGAGTACTATGGTTATTATGATATGAATGTGGTTTAGTGTGAGTATATTATTATAAGAATGATTGTAAGTTTGTTAACAAGAATGATTGTGATATATATGTATTGTGTGGAACTTGCATGAACATGAATGTTATTACATAACAGTTAAAGTAGTTAGAGTAGTTTCCATGTATTTACTTATTGAGCCTCCAAAGCTTACCCCTATTTGAAATAGTTTATCCACGAGAGTGATGACTGGACTTGAAGAGAGAGTTTGCATGATGGACATGAGTATTGCTACTATAGTTCATGAACAATGATTTTCTTTTATTTTTTACTATGGATTTAGACTTAATTGTTTTGACCCTTTTGGGCAATCGATTGTATTTAAATTTGAGAATTGGTTTGGAGGTTATGTTGGATTTACTTTAAGTATTAAATTTTATTGGACTTCCGCTGGTTATTTAGTGTACTCTGATGGACCATGAATTATGGTTTAGATGGTTTGGCTGCATCCAATGTTCGGATCTGAAGGTTATTCCCTTGGAAATCCTTGAAATTCAATATATCAGATTCGAGGTGTGACAGAGTGGAATCAGAGCTCTAGGTTTAAATAGTGAAGCTAGAGGCTCTAAAGTCTAGTGAAAACTTAAGGAAAAAACATGGAAACATGTTAACTTAGGAATCACATTTGTGAACTATGAGTTGAGTGCTTCTGAAAATGGTGTGATATTGTGAGAATACTCTGTGTGGTGTGCCTTATATGCTTATATGAGATGTGTGTATGTATCTACATAGAATTACTAAGTGTTATAGTTAGAGACTTATTACGTGTGTAGATGGTCAAAGGTAGAAGAAATCGGACTATAGGTGAGGGTTTATCTGGAGGGGATGTTGATCCTCAGCTGACTGGGATTTATCAAGTACTAGGAGATATGGCTGCTTCACTCCAAAGGGACCATGATATGAGATAGAAGCAAGTGATTCCAAGGAATGGAGGGGGAATGTCATGGATGGAGAAATTCAAGAAGATGTCACCACCATCTTTTGATGGTATAGAGGAACCAATGTGGGCTTAAGATTGGATGCAGAAAATTGAGAAAATATTCCGAGCTATGGGTGTCCGATAGATCAGAAGGTGCGGCTAGCAGCATTTATACTAAAAAGGACAGCCTATCATTGGTGGGAGATGGTCGAGAGGGCCCAAGAAAGAGTAAACGACTAGGAGGAATTCAAAAGACAATATTGTGAGATTTATTTCCCTAGCAGTTACAAACGGTAGAAGGCCACTGAGTTTCTCAAACTTGAGCAAGGTTTCCATACGGTGTCTCAGCATGAGGGAGAGTTCACGATGTTATCCCGTTTAGCACGCAACGTAGTGGCTACAGAAGAAGAAAAAACTATCAAATTTGAAGAGGGACTGCGACCTACCATAAGGTCCATGGTTGTCTCACATGTCTTTAAGACTTATGCTCAAGTCTTAGAATGTGCTCGAAGGGTCGAGAAAGACAATGACCTATCATCACATCAGAGAGAGCCTTCTAGGACAGACCGGGGAAGGTTCCAACCGAACCAACACCGAGGTGAGAAAAGGGGTAGATTAGGATGATCATGTGAGAGCAGTCGTGGCTAGACCGGCTTTGTGGACAGAAGCTTCTATCGCAACACCATACATACAACAAAGGCCTCCAGTGATATGCCACTACTATGGTAAGCCCGGGCATGTAAAGAGGTTCTATCATGAACCGATTTGAGTCGAGGGTCAAGGGTAGAGGACCGACAATAGAACACCTTCGAGAGGGCAGGTCCACGCTTTACCTGACGGAACAGTCCAGCGGGACGATGGTGCTATGAATGCAGTGGTGGAAGGTACTTTGACTATTTTCCCTTCTCCTGCAAATCTTTTATTTGACTTGAGTGCCACTCATTCTTTCATTTTTGCACACTTCATGTATACTTTGGGTATTAGACCATCATTGATGAGTGAATCTTTGCGCATTGCAAATCCAATTGGGGGAATGGTTACTTTTAATCAGATATATCTAGATTGTGTAGTGAGAGTAGGGGATCTCAACTTGGAAGCTAATTTGGTAGTATTGACCATGTCAGATTTTGATGTACCAAAGTGGATTGTTTTGAGAAGGTAGTTACATTTAAGCTCCCAGATAATAAGAGTATAAGAGCTGTAAGAAATCAGAAGGATACTTATCAGGCATAATTTTTGGGCTTGATGGAAGAAGATAAGGAATATCTTTGGAAGGCATTCCTATAGCCCGGGAATTTACAGAAGTATTCCAATAAATATCGGGATTACCACTTTTAAGGGAGGTAAAATTCTGTATCGAGTTAGTGCCAGGCACTGCTCTAATCTCATTGGCTACCTACCGTATGGCGCACCAATGGAATTTAGAGAGCACAAGGAGTAACTTGACGGATTGATGAAGTTGGACTTCATAAGACCAAGCGTTTCACCGTGGGGAGCACCGGTGATATTCGTTAAGAAGAATGACGGGTCAATGTGGTTGTGCATCGACTATTGGCAATTGAATTGGGTCACCATTAAGAATATGTATCCTTCGCCTGGAATCGACGATCTCTTTGATCAATTGAGAGGAGACCAATATTTTTCTAAGATAGATTTGAGGTCGGGGTATCACCAGTTGAGGATAAGAGAAGATGATATACAAAAGACTGCATTCAAGACTAGGTACAGACACTATGAGTTCGTAATAATGCCTTTTGGGTTGACTAATGCTCCTGTGACATTCATAGATATGATGCACCGAGTATTTAGGCCTCATTTGTTGATGACATTTTGATTTATTCTATGTCAAAAGAGGAACATGAAGAACACCTGGGCATAGCACTGAAGACACTTTTGGAGCATAAGCTGTATGCCTTCAGTAAGTGCGACTTCTAGAAAGACGAAGTTAAATTTTTGGGACATGTGGTATACAAGTCTGGAATTTCAGTAGATCCCTCAAAAGTGGACGCAGTATTAAGTTGGGAGAGATCAAAGAATGCAGTTGAAATTCAAAGTTTCTTGGGGCTAGCCAGATATTATCAGAGATTCATAGAAGGCTTCTTTAAGATTTCGGCACCATTGAAAAATTTGACGAAGAAAGATGTGAAGTATACTTGGGATGATAAATGTGAGGCTTCTTTTGTGATTCCGGTTAGCGAGAAGAAGCTAGCAATTTATTCAGACGCTTCGTTGATGGGTTTGGGGTGCGTATTGATGCAAGAAGGACAAGTGGTAGCCTACGCATTTAGGAAAATCAAGGTTCATGAATGCAACTACCCTACTCATGACTTAAAGTTGGCCGCGGTAGTATTTGCATTGAAATTATGGAAACACTACTTGTTTGGAGAAGATTTTGAACTCTTCACTGATCGTAAGAGTCTGAAGTACTTGTTCACTCAGAAGGAGCTGAACATGAGGCAACGAAGGTGGATGGAGTTAGTACATGACTATACGACTACACTTCAGTATGATCCGGGGAAAGCAAATGTGGTCGCAGATGCTTTGAGCAGAAAACCTCGGAATACATTGTTCTGTTTGATGTGACAAGAACATAGCCTGGTTGAAGCTCTTAGTGCCTTGAATATCAAATCCGAGGAAAATAAAGGAGATGGCCTACTATTTAGTTTGGTGGCTAGGCCAACTTTGTTGGATAGAATTTCAGAAGGGCAGGAATCAGATCAAGATTTATAGGTATTGGCAACAGATGAAACGAAGCCTGAATGGTTGGTACAGATTGATGGGATGATCAAATTCCGGGGTAGACTTTGTGTTCCCAGTGTTGAGTCTATACGGGATGAGATTTTGGAGGAGGCACAGAAGTTAAGATATTCAATTCATCCGGGAGGTACTAAGATGTACCATGATTGAAGGGAAGTATACTGGTGGTTGGGAATGAAAAGAGATATAGTACAGTTCATAGTACGATGCTTGAGTTGTCAGCGAGTCAAAGCAGAGCATATGAGGACAACTAGGTTACTTCATCCATTACCAATCTCAAAGTGGAAATGGGAGCACGTAACCATGCACTTCATCGTAGGATTGTCCAAGTCCAAGACTGGAAATGATTCTATCTAGGTGATTGTGAATAGGTTGACCAAGTCGACTCATTTTTTACCAATATGGGTTACAGCTTCTAGAGATGAAATGGCACGACTGTACATAAAGGAAAATAGTGAGATTACATGGAATACAAGCAAGCATTGTTTCTAATCGAAATACTAGATTTGTATCTGAATTTTGGGCAAGCTTACAGAAGACTTTGGGCATACAGCTATATTTCATTACAGCCTTCCACCCATAGACGCATCGACAAATAGAAAGGGTGAATCAAATATTGGAGGTCATGCTTAGATCCTGTGTGCTGGATTTCAAAGGAAGTTGGAGTGATCATCTCCCTTTGGCTGAATTTTCATATAATAATATTTGTCAATCAAGCATTGGCATGACTGCATTTGAGGCACTTTAAAGGAGGCCTTTTAGATCACCTGTGTGTTGGACAGATGTGGAGAGAGTAGTGTGCTTGAACTAGAAGTCATCTAAGAAACTACGAAAAATGTGAAAAGCATTAGAGAAAAGTTACTAGCAGCTCAGAGTCGTCAAAAGAGTTACGCCGATCGTAGAAGACGAGAACTAGAGTTTGAAGTTGGTGATCATGTGTTTTTAAAGGTTTCACCCATTAAAGGTGTCATGTGGTTTGGCAAGAAAGGGAAACTGGTACCTCGCTTTATCAGGCTATTTGAGATATTAGAACGCATAGGTAGTGTTGCCTACCATCTTGCACTATCACCTCGGGGGAAGTTCATAATGTTTTCCCCGTATCAATGTTGAGGAAGTATGAACCGGACACATCACATGTGATAGATTGGAAGGAGCTACCACTTAAGGAGGACGTATCCTATGAAGAGTCTCCTATGAGAATTATGGATTGAAAGGAGCAGATATTGAGGATGAAGACCATTCCGCTTGTGAAAGTGCAGTGGAATCACTATGATGAAGCCGAAGCATCATGGGACTTGGAGTCTGAAATCTAGAAGCGGTATCCATCATTACTCTTGAATCAAAGTATGTACAATTTCGGGATGAAATTTCTTTGAAGGGAGGTAGGTTATAGTGACCCGGACCCTAAATCATAATTAACATGATTTAATTACGATTTAAATAATATTGATCTTGATGAAGGGTTTACAATAAATCATAAGACTTGAATTGAAGAATAGGGCTTAAATTGTAATTAAGTGCAACTATGGGAAACTTATGTAATTTCATGAATTTCAGGGAATTAGGGCCTTGGGCCCAACGTGTACATTAGAGTGGGCATGGGCTGGTCGTATGGCCCATGGGAGGTTGTAAGGCTATATTAGCCTTTTTCCCTTTTTATTTGAATTTCCAGTAACTAAAGAGATACAGGAAAGGTTCCCTTAATCTCCATAATTCCTTTTGAATAGGGACGTGCGTAGGGAGGAGATTTGTTGATTGAACCACATGACCAAAAGAGAGGTTTGGAGGGAAAAGCTAGATCCGGAAAAAGTGGATTTCAACCATTGAAAGAAAAGAGAAAAAGAAGAGAAGAAGAAAAGAGAAGAAGGAGAAGAAGGAAGAAGAGAAAAAGAAAAAGAAGACTAGGAAAAGGCTGTGGTGATCTTTCAAGTTCCTAAAGTTGCAGAAAAAGCTTATGAAGAAAGAGATAGGTGTTTCCTTGGTTATTATTTTAATTATTTTCATGGAAATATGATAGATATAATGATCTAGGATGGTGATGCATGAAAATTAGAGAATGGATGTAGGATCTTCGATTTTCTTGTATAATATGTATGTGGATTGATTAATATGCCTACAACATGATCTATGCTGATAAGATGACCTAATGTATGATTTAATGCTTATAGATGTATTTAATGTATAGAATGTTATAGAGAATGTTTTTGTATTAAAAACTATGATTTCTGGAGTGTAAACTATATTTTTATGCTGAATAGTAATTGGCATGAATTTCTAAGATTTTTTTTGGGATTTTCTGGGTTGGCATGAAATTCGGTCTGACCTAGGGTCGACCACAATGATAGATCGAAATTTATAGTTTTGAGTCCAAAATCTCTGGTTCAATGCCCGAGGTTGAGGAGAAACCGAAAACAGGAACCGTGGATTTCGGTCTGAGTCAAGGTCGACCGAACCCTACTTCTGAAGCCTAATGACCCTTATTTTGGTTGGGTAGTTAGGTTTTGGCCTTGTGAGGTTGACTATGGTGTTTGTTTTGCTTAGAAATATGTGTATAAATGTTTGTGCAAAAAAATGATTCAATTTGATTATGTTTTCGTTTGTTATGACTATTCTGATGTGTTTTAGAATACGAGACTATTTGGAGTGTGATACATGTGTATTATGGTTGTGTATGGATTGCACGTGTTTTGTGTGAGGTCCCTTGTGACCAGGTATTACGTGTGAGTTTTAAGAGTGATCCAAATGTTCACTTTGTTGTTTCAGAACTCCCCTAAGGAGGAGGGTCTGGTGATTTATGTATGTGTGATATTCAGAACTCCTAGGAGGATTTGATATGTTATGGTGCTCATCCACATTGGGGTCCCATTCCCCGAAAAGAATATGGTTTTGGTGTTCATCCACCTTGGGGTCCCATTCCCCAAAAGGAATATGCTTTGGGTGTTATTCTACCATGCGTTAACATGTCCCCTAAAAAGAATGTCGTGGTTTCTACCATGGATTAACTTGTCCCGGGAAAGGAATGTTATGGTGTTTTCCTACCTTTGGGTACCCAATCTCTGAAAGGAAATGGTTAGTTGTATTGTGGCACATTCCTTGGGTTGTATTACTTGAAGGAGATGTGAGTGTAATTTCATGGTTAGGCTAGGCCTAACAACCCCGCATTGCATACATTTCATCATCTTCATTCCATTATTAGCATTATGTATCATACATTCATCTCATTAGCATAATTGTGTGTGTTTTCCATCTCATCATTTGATTGCTTTTTGCTTGTGTTCATATGTATTGATTGTGTGTTTGTGATGTGGAATATGTTTGTGAATGAATGTTTTATGTTATGATGGATAAGAGTTATGGAATTGGTTATGATAAGTTGTGTTTCGGCATGATCAAGATCATGTGGATATGGATTTAAGAGAAGTTGTGTTTCAGCATGATTAAGGTCATGAGATGATTGATTTATGAGAAAGTGTTTCAGCATGATTATGATCATGAGGATGTGAATTTATAAGACAGTTGTGTTTAATGTGATTGTGGTGTTGTAGTGATGGTTTGCGAGAAAGTTATGAATTGCCATGCTTATAAATATGATATTGGAATATGTGGGTGCTATGATTATTATGATATGAATATGGTTTAGTGCGAATATATTATTATAAGAATGATTGTAAGTTTGTTAACGGGAATGATTGTGATATATATATATATATATATATATATATATATGTTTTCGTGTGGAACTGCATGAACATGAATGTTATTATATGATTGTAAAAGTAGTTAGAGTAGTTTCCTTGGATTACCTATTGAGCCTCCAAAGCTCACCCCTATTAGAAACAGGTTATCCTCGAGAGTGATGGCTAGACCTAAAGAGAGAGTTTGAATGATGGACATGAGTCTTGCTGCTATAGTTCATGAAAAATGATTTTATTTTGTTTTGATTGTGGATTTAGACTTAATTGATTTGACCCTTTTGGACAATCGGTTGTATTTAAATTTGAGAAATGGTTTGGAGATTATGTTGGATATACTTTAAGGTTTAAATTTTATTAGACTTCCGTTGGTTATTTAGTGTACTCTGATGGGCTATGACTTATGGTTTAGATGGTTTGGCAGCATCCAAGGTTTGGATCCGAAGGTTATTCCCATGGAAATGCTTGAGATTCCATATCTCGGATTCGGGGCGTGACACTAGGTTAGTAGCCAAGGGATACACACAAAAGGAAGGGGTTGATATCTTTGATACTTATTCAACTGTTACCAGACTAACAACAATTAGAGTATTGTTTGCTAGCATCCATTCATACACTAGTAGTACATCATATGGATGTTAAAACAACAATTTTTAAATGTTGATTTAGAAGAAGAAATTTATATGGATCAACCTGAGGGATTTGTAGTTGCTGGACAAGAACATAAAGTATGTAAACTTGTTAAATCATTGTATGGGCTAAAACAAGCACCAAAACTGTGGCATGAAAAATTTGATAAAACTCTAGGATCTCATGGATATATGATCAATTATTCTAATAGATGTGTGTACATCAAATTTACTGATAATACTAGTGTTATTATTTGCTTATATGTTGATATTTGGAACTGACTTAGAGATTGTGAAAATACCAAGTCATTTTTATCATCTATATTTGACATGAAAGATTTAAGACAAGCTGATGTTATCCTAGGGATCAAAATCATTAGGAGTAATGAAAATTTTGTGTTGTCTCAATCTCATTATATAAACAAAGTCTGTAGAAAATTTAATCATTATGATTGTGATCCAATAAAAACATCTTATGATCCTAGCATTCACTTATTTAAGAATAGAGGAGTCGGTGTATCACAACTAGAATACGCTAAGATTATAGGTAGTGTGATGTTTATAATGAATTGTACTCATCCAAACATAGCCTATACTATGAGTAGACTTAGTAGATACACATATAATCCTAGATGAGATCATTGGACTGCAATAAACAGACTTCTTAGATACCTGTGAGGTACATTGGAGATATCCAACTGCACTTGAAGGATATTGTGATGCAAACTGGATATCAGATAATGATGAGACAAACTCCACTAGTGGTTATATATTCACTTTAGGAGGTGGAGTTATTTCCTAGAAGTCACTAAACAAACTTGTATTGCCAGATCCACTATGGAATTTGAGTTTATAGCATTAGAGATGGCAGAAAGAGAAGCTGAGTGGTTAAGGAATCTATTAGCAGATATACCTCTATGGACCAAACCAATTGCATCTGTATCTCTTCATTGTGACTCATAAGTTGCAATAGCTATAGCTAAAAATAAAATCTATAATGGAAAGAAACGACATATACGGTTGAGATATAATATTTTCAGGCAGATGATAAGCAATGGAGTTATTGCAATTGAGTTTGTAAGGTCAGAAAAGAACTTAGCAGATCCTCTGACCAAAGTATTATCTCGTAAGGTAATCCAAGAGACATTAAGGTGCATAGGACTTAAGCCCAATGAGTGAGTTTCCTCTGATGACAAACTAACCTATGTGAATGGAGATCCCAGGAAATAGGTTTAATGGGTAAAAATAAGTCACAGAGTGACTTAGAGTAAGTACTATCATTATGAGTTTTTAACTCAATGTCCCACCCTATGATATAGATAGTGCTGATTGCGACATATGTAAGGATGAGTCATTGAATCTTAATGGACTCATAGCCTATTTTGGGTGGTGTGCTTTGTTGCAGTGCACACTTGATGTGTTCACCTATGTGAGTGTGGAAGTGGGGCCGCTTCCTATGAGAACTAGGCTAATTCTCTATAGCACTCATGAAAATCCAGGTGGGCACATGGTCGAAACGTGCCCAATCGAGAACTTGTCAGAATACTGAATGAGATGTGTGTGATAAATTTGTTCGATTCAAAATTGGATGTTGGGTTCAAGAATTGTTTTCACCGAATATCTGTGGATCACGATTTGTTAACACTCAATGTTGATTCAAGTCCACAAGACATCGTCATCATTGCATTTTGTTCTTGCCAAATTTTTATATATTCTTATTTAACTATTTTATTATACAATTTGATCCATGTGGGGGTTATTGGATATGTCTCAAATCGTGGGCCATATTATGGGCTTTTCAAATTTGGGCTTATCTAACAAGTCTTTTGTTGTATTCATGTTTTGTCTTTTATGGTTTCAAAATTTCAGATTTTGGCTTTTGACTTTTTATGAAATTTAAATCATCTGTCCATCTTTAACTTTGTGTTTGTAGAAAGGAGAATCCAACATTAGAACTCCATCTCTTCTTCCTTGTGTATATATATAAGGATTGAATCTAGTTGGGTTGGAGACCCAACAAAGGAGAGTGTGATGGAGAAACATTACTGGGCTTGTCAGGGTTGCCTTTCACACGCGCGCGTCGTCGTTGTTCGTCTGGGTCGGGTCGGGGCGTGGCGTGGCATGGTGTGGTGTGGTGTATCATTAGATACATAGTTGACCTGTTCCTGCCCACATTTAATTTTGCTTTTAAGCATTGTTTTAATTAAATATTTATTAATTAAATTAGTTGTTTAATTTGAGTTTATAGCCATTTAAAAACGGTAACTTTACTTGGTCAAGAGAGAGTGTTTAGGCCCACTAAGGGACACGTCCCTTAGTGGACTGTTGCCATTATCTCTATAAAAGAGACGTGTGGACTCTTAATAGATAGACGATTTACTTTCTGTCTTCTCTCTTGTTCTGATTTTCAACTTTATTCTCTGAGATTTTTTGGGCGTTCTGACAAGTTCGAGACGTCAGTACTGCGAGTGCACTCAATCTGAGTCTAGGTAGTTGTATCCTGGAGATCCATCACTAGTAGCCATCTGCACTACGAAAGTTTCGAGTGGGGGCGAAATCGATTCTTAAGGACAGTGGATTCTTTCGCGCCTCGATCAACACTAACAGATAAGTTTGTTCTGTTCTATCGTTATTACAAATTAATCACTGTTGTTATGTTCCTCTTGTCAAGATTCATCACATAAAGGATTCTGTGAATATAAGTTTGTTTCTATTTTTGGTTTATTTATTAGTTTTGTTATTTAATCAGTGCAGTCTTAACGAATATTTTTCCAACATAATGTTGGTAAATAATACAAGTGTATGGTGAGATAATATACACCCTAGTTGGCATAGTACAACGAAGTACAATTGGCAGAGTTTAAATTTGAATTGATTCTATGGTGGATTTGGTTGTGGCTATGGGTTATCCTTGACAATTACAACAAATAGGCTTCTTACTCGAATTGATTTGGCAATCGTTTTGACTCGATTCTTGGACGAGTCGGCCAGGCAAATTAGAGACTTCTTTTTTACTCGAAAACAAAAACCTCCAGTTTGATTCAGCTGAGCCGAATCACTGGGATAATGGAAGGAGTACACAACTAGTCTAAAATATCTTGTTGTGATTAGTCACCAGGATGTAGTTAGTGCGCTTCAATTACAAATTGTTGGAAGAACCAGGAGAAGAAAGGAAGAGAAGAATATATTCAGGTACAGAATATAGAAGGATTACAAGAATAACAAAAAACAAATTGTTTCAAACCTGAGTGCAAGATGAAGTAATGAATCCCAACTTATTTCTTTTGAGATCAAACTCCCACAAATGATTTTGTTGCATAATGTTCCCAATTACGCAAGGTCCTGGAAAATCAGAATATGCAAAGCCAAGACATTTGATTCCATGGGTGACATCGATTACATAACTCTTCATAGGAGGTTCAAATCGAGCCCCATCTTGAAAATGGAATGCTAGTTTAGGTACCAGAGACTCGTTAAATCCTGTCGAGTTAAAGCAGAACTCCATTGGACCAATGTTTAACTCCACTTTGTTGTATTTTCTCAAAGACGCTGACAATGCACCCATGACTGGATCATATGCTGGCTGTGTTAGAAATGTTAAGCTTGAACCAGAATCAAGAATAACTCCTCCTTCACCACCCACATCCCATGTATTGGCTGGAATGTCCAACATAACACCACCTATCGAGATACCGCCTACATTGACAGCATAAAATGGGGGGATCGCATCGGTAATAAGCTCAGTGAATTGCATCTGCTTTGGAACTGTATTTCCAAATTTACCAAAGGTGAGATAACTATGGATCGTTAAAGGGCTAAAATGATCAACAAGGCAATAAGCAAACTTTCCCCCGTATGCCTCGGCGGCTCTTACAGCAAAGGAGTACTTGCTGTAGCCCAACCCCATTATCCCATCAGCTGTATTGAAGCTACCGCCAGTGGAGGTCTGGCTGCAACCCACCAAGATGTCATGGAGTCTTGTCTTTCTTCCGTTCAGTAGGCCCAATGTCACGGTTTCATTGGCAAACAAACCTTGGGCTGTTGACGCATCTGAGTATCTACCAAAAGGTAAGAAGCACATCACAACTATAAGATTAGGAGAAACTCAAGCAGCAAGCCAAAAGGATATAAGTATTTCTTTTTCTTTTTTTCTAGCAAGGATATATGTATTTCACGACAAGTTAAATGAGTTAACTCACTCGGGTGATTGTAAGAAATGGTGGAGTTAATCAACTGCAAATTTACATATGTTTGGTATTTGACAACCAATGCAAAGCCATAACCAAAGTCACCAGAACGTCGAGCGCGTGCGAGAGCGAGAGCGAGAGAGCGCCAAACTTAACAATAACTTATGGTCTAGAGCGCCTACAGAGCGTCTATATATATATATATATATATATAATTATTAATAAAAATATTAATTTTTATTTACTTCTTAATATAATACGTGAAAAGCAAAGATTTATTCACATCTTGTGTTTTTAGGAAAAAAAAGGATTAAAGAGAGAATAATTATGATATTAATTATCTGTTATTAGGTAAGAATATAAAAGATAAAGTATGAATGTATATCCTTTAATTAAAGAGTTTCTCTTTTTTAAGGGACAGAAAATATAATAGCTATACTCAATTAATGAGGATAGTTTAACAAGAGGGAACTATTTTCTAAGGAAAATAACTGTACTAAAGCTGTATTTTATTAAGAAAAGAGAAGTTTTAATGCGTTTTTGACCTTTTAAATTGAATTTGCGTTTTCCCAAAACCAAACCACGATCTCGATATTTCAAATCCGCAGATTGGTGCCACACCTGCACTCAAAACGCGAATTCACGTTTCGAGCGCCAGTGCTGCCCCCATCCAGGCGAATTATGTGACCTAGGCCATAACTACACAACCCATTATTTGATAATGGTGGATTGACCAAAATAAAAAGGGTAAATTACATTCACATCCCCTTCAGTTTGGCATAATGGCAACAAGTATCCTTCAAGCCTTGTCCATCACAAATACCTCTCCTTTAATTTAAAAGTATGTTACAACAAACTCTTTTCGTTAGTAACCATCCATAAAGTAACGAAATATTTGCTTTTAACTTATCGGAATATATTTTAAGGACAAAATACCCTTGTATATCTTGTTTAATAATCTTAAGAACAGTAGAAGTGCTTATATGGAAGAAGAAAGAAGCTTCCTAACAATCAAAATTGTGAAAACCTTATCTATCTCATATAATTATAGGATAAAAATAAAAAAAAAAACTAGAAATAAATCTTTTGTTAACAAATAAGCCCAAGGATGTGCATCTAACGACTAGTTAACTCGCGCATCCAGTATAATTTACTGGAGATTGGTTGGTTGAACCATAAAGCAAATTAAGGTCTTGCTTGCAAACCAAGTTTTGTTAAGAAAGGGTTGATTCTCGGGTCTTAGGGTTGCAAGCAACCAAGAATGTCTGAACAACCTTGTCTTGGTACGAGTTATCATCATCCGAGTTGAATCGGTTCATTCATCATCATCTAATGATAACTATTTACCTTGAATGATCAAGAAAGATGACAGCAATATATACCTGTAGTCATATGCACAAGGAGTCATTGGAGCTGGACAGCGCGACAAAGAAAAGGAATCCCTGAGTTCAATCTTACACATCCTTGATATGCAAGGAATGGTCTTGAACGAAGAGGATTGATCTGCATGAAATATCCTCTTGTTAAATCTCCTCTTGGGACAATTAGGACAACCATGATTGCAATTCATCCAAGTTAAATCGCTTCCAGTATCGGCAATGAGGATGAATTTTTGCGATGGTGATCCCACTCGAAACGAAACGAAGAACTGTCCTGCCCCAGTATCAGCGGCAGAGCGCAATGGAATCCCAATCGAATTGATAGACATTCGAGGCACCTTACCATTGACTCGGATCTCACGAGCCATCCTCCTTGAGCCGAACTTATGGGTGATCATCTCTTGACGAGCATTATCACTGTGGATAAGATCTACTATACGTTCAAACCGGGTTTTTGGTGGTCCAGACGTTATTCCCGAGAGCTCGGGCTCATGTCTATGAATCAACCTGAACTGAATTACGTTCGATGGGTCTGCGAAAGCCGTCCAAGAAATTGAAAAGAAGCCGTTAATGGAAATGATCAAGAAATAAAAGAGGGGGATTGATCTCGACTTCATTATCCTTTAATATAGAAGGAAAAGAATAAGAAAGGAGGAGAAAGAAGAGACAAGGTTACATTGGTTGGAGAGGGAAGAAAAAGAAGAAGGGGAGAGAGAGAGAGAAGAAGGCGAAGGCTGAGAATAGGAGGTTTGAGCTACATTAACGGGCATTCTTACAACTTGGAGTTGTTTCCCAATTTCGTTAAAAATAAGATGGTATGAGCTAAAGAACGCGCCTTTTGTTTTTCATGCACGGCAACTAATGAGATTGCATCTCAAATCTTATAATCTCTTAACATCTTTGCTAATTAATTAAAACTGCTTGGACTTCATATGACTGATTTGCACGAAAAATATGTCGCCTTTGCTTCTCTTCTTCGACGTAATGTTTAGAAATCTCTCTTTGGGTGATCTGTTTCACATGATAATTGGGGTCTTGATTTATACCATCTTAAATTCTTAATATATAATTAATATATATCTTGTTGGATATTTACTAAATGGGTTGATCCGGTTGGTCCACTTGCGTGGGCCGACCTGGATCCTCACTTCACATGGGACGTTAGGGGTTGAGCTAGAAAAATTTTCTCGGGCGGGCCAAACTAAATCAGAAAAAATAAAAAAATACTCTAGTCTGTCTCACCCAATTTAATTGTTTTGAATTTTTTGTCATATCGAGAAATGATGAGAGCAATTCAGACCATCCAATTTATAAATGACTAAATAGATCACATGGATAATATATAAGCGCAAATAAATCTCATTAATTGGTTTTACTTTTTTTTTTCCATAAAAATAAATCTCATTAATACATGCATAATAGATTTTGTCATCTTATTATCGAATTTTGTAATATACTTAAAATTATGGACAAGAAAGACAATCAGGCTAGGATAACCATTTTTGTCATGTAGAAAATAGTTTTAGGGTTGAAATTTGGGGTTTGAGGTGAAATTCATTGTACATAGGACAAGTGTGATTTTTCAAATAAGTTGCTATACTTGAAATTTGTTTCACAAAGTTTCTAAATTTAGAACATTTCTTAAAACTATCCAAAAAAAAAAGAGATATACCCAAGTATTAGACCTAAAAGCATTTGTTATAAAGGGGAGAAAAAGCACCCTAAATGGGGGAGTTTAAGAAAATACACAATATTATGCAAAATCAGTAAATAAAAAATAAAAAGAATAATGTTTTTTGATCAATTAATTTGCAAAGGTCTATGTAAAATTTTTATTCTTTTATTAGGCTATTTTTTAGTAGAAAAGATCTTCATTGGAATAAACTCTAGAATATAAAAAATCAAATAAATAATAAATATTATGAATTAATTTTTTATAATTTTTAAATACATATACTTAGTTTTAATGGACGAAATTGATCGAGAACAAAGGTGTTTTTTGTCATATCTTTTTTTAGAGTAGAGACATTATATGCTTTTGAACTACAAGAGTATAGTTGCAAGGGATATTTTAAAATGTAAAATACAAATAGAAAATATGATAATATAAGATATAAATAGAAATATATCTCTCAATAAAAAGTTAAAAATATTAAAACATAAAAGTATAAATTTAAAGAAAAAATGACTAAGAATAAGAAAAGAAATTTTTATAAATGAATGCAAGATTATAATTTTAGAAAAATATGTGTAAGATTGTAATTTAAAAAGAATTAAAGGAGTTTATAAAAATAAATGGAAATAGGTATACGATTGTATTTTAAAATTGTATACAAATGAGTATAAGGTTGTAATTGTGAAATCTATGAGTCTAAACTAATAATTTTGAAAAACTCAAAAGTACAAAAAAAAGTAAAAAAAGCTTTGAGATTGATGAGTCTTTGGGTTTGGGGGGGCATTATGTATTGCCACAATACTCAAAGTAAGTAGAGTGGCAGTATATAAGGGACTAAGGACGGGGTTTGTGGGACGTCCGCACTAGGCTAGAGTCCTAGTGTGTGAGACTTCCCCCTATTATTTAGGAGGTTGATGAGTCAAAGTAGGAGTGGAGTTGAGTCTTCAATATTTAGAAGACTACTCCTAGTTCCTCACTAGAGCATCATACGTGAGTGTCAACTTGAGAGAATATCTCACTCTCTCTCTTCATCTCTTCTTCCTCCTTGAGATCTGGTTGCTTTTGGGTTCAATAAGATAGTCCTGGTCGTTTGAGTGTGGACACTACTGTTTGTGGTTCTAGTAATGTCACGCCCTGAATCTGAAATCTACGATCTCAAGGATACATAAAGAATGACCTTCGGATCCAACCCATTGATGCGGCCAAAGCATAATCACGAAACCATATGGTACATCAGAGTCATAACTATTAAATAACGGAAGTCTTAATAAATTTAAAACAATAACCATTCACATACATCCACAATTAAAGTATCCAAATTTAAGATAACAAAAACCAACTATGATCCACTTGGGTCTGTATTACATCATAATCCAATTACGAATATTCATAAATTAATATTGTCCAGCAATTCATAAAACAACATCCAGCATGCTCTTCCCATGTCCATTCCATGCGAGTCCAGCACCTCATTCTTGATGATAACTTGTTGCACGTAGACATGAGATTTGGAGGCTCAATAGAATAACCAAGAAACTATACTTCTAACTATTTCCATAGTCATACAATAGCCACTCACTCCATGTAAAATTCCCATTTAAAACATTCCTTATAGCCCATTCTCATGATAATAATAAACATGATCAAATAATACTCATATACATGTTAATAATAACTTTCTCACATACAACTAATATCATACTCATAATCAACATTGTACTCTTAATTCTTCTCATATCAATAATCACACCATAACTATCTTATACCCATAAATCACTTTCATAACAGAAACAAACCACATTCAATTCTCACATAAATTTGAATAACACACAACAACACAAATGCAAGTGAATACAAATTGAGCAAAATGATGAAATGACATACATACACAAGGAATGGCAATGAGGATAATGTATATGATGCATAATACTCACGATGGGGTGATGTGGATGATATGAATGCAAATGTGAGGTGTTAGGCTTTGCCTAGCTGTGAAACTAATTCTTACATCTCCTTCAGGAAATTCTACACAATGCTAACACTTAAACCTGACCATTTTCTTTCAGGGATTGGAATCCAAAGGTTGGAAAGAAACCATAAAACATTCCTTTCAGGGGTTATATTAACCCATGGTAGAAACTACCCTTTTCCTTTTAGGGGATACAACCCATAGTAGAAATCACCCTGACATAATTCCTTTTAGGGGATTATAACTGTCACGACCCGAATTCCAGGACACCACACGTGTCAGCACGTGGGCAATCCCGAATCCCAAGTCGAGACTCTCACCCCCAAAACAACTCTCACTATCCATATACTACGGGGGTGGCACCACACACGATAATACTCAGAGAAAACCCACAATTTTACCGTGGGTTCACAGCGGAAAATAATGTAATTCAAATACATGAAACTTAATTACATATAA
>JAUPMG010267418.1:0-19741 GCA_031762675.1 Pachysandra terminalis
TCATAGAACTCAAATCACTCTCTATCATTCTAGTATCTTTGCATGCAAGGAAAATTACATGCTTCTCAATTAATGTACAAATAAAAATAAAATTTCATTACAACAAAACATAGAAACCATATAATACTTCTGAATTTCTTTTAAAGTAGTGTCTCCACTTACCTCTTTGCAAATTTCTTCACTTTGTTGGAATTCCTTTGAGCACAAGAGTCTGATTCTTCTTCTCCTAGTAATTCCTCTTCACAAGCTTCTTCTTAGGCCTCCTTCTTAGCAACGATACCTCTTCTTTTATCCTTCTCTCTCTTTTCTTCAAACCAATCTAAAAACCCTAAGGCCCTAAGGGAAGAGACGAACTGGCTCTTCCTTTCTAGTCTCTTCCTTCTTCTTCTCAAACGATCACCTTTGTTCTCATACGAACCCTCCCTTTCTCTCTCTCTCTCTCTCTCTCTCTCTCTCTCTTTCACCACACTAAAATTTCCAGGCAAAGAGACATTTCAGTCTCTCATTCTGTTTCCTAAAAACAAACCCTCTCTTGGCTTTTACTAAAGTGCTAATGGCAACACCCCACTTGGGTGTTGCAAGCTTCTTAAAGAAGCTAGTGCTTCTACTACAATTCATTTAGGTTATATAGTCTTTATGTGTTGCCAATCTTAGTATTTTCTTTTCTTATTTCATTTAGCTTATAATTTTCTACAACACCAAATATCACATTGACGGCTTTACAAACCAATTACACTTGCGGCATTTCAGAATGCAAAAATTACTAAAATGCCCTTACTTTATATTCTTAATTTTGTCTGGGTTCTTACAATATGACATTAAATGGAAAGTAAATGTGCAAGAATAAAGGAAAACTCACAATGAATGTGTTGAATCTTTGCTGTCATTGAAGATCTGCTAGATCTCTTCTAGTTTTCAGGTTCTTAACCTTCTCCTTGTTCTTCCTAGGTGATACCACGCATTTTGATGTGTTTCTAATATCTATTTTTTTTAATAAGTCTTATTTTACTTGTTTTAAGAGTTGTACTTGTATTAGGATTGATAGTTAGTATTTATCTGTAAGTCCAAAGTCTTATTTTAATGTTTACTTAATCCTTAAGTTACCCAATTACTTTAGCAAGAAAATTAAGTATTAATTAATCTAATTAGGCTTTAGTTAACTCAGTTGGGCTTTAATATTAATGGGCCTTACTTAAGTCCAGCTTAATTAAGTGTTAGTGTTAGGTCTTGTTTGGCTGTAACAAGTTAATTCATTAATATGTTTCTGGTTAAGCTGTAAAGTTTATATTAATGATTTTTAATTCCCTTATTATAGTTTATATTATTAATTATACATTATTTACAATAATAACCCTAGGTTAGTTTCTAGATGTGAATGGTGTAATTACTATTTTACCCTTTATATTAAAGTTTTTTTTAATCTGTATTTTTTTTTTCTGCTCTTTACAGTTCTGCACTCAATATGACCAGATCTAAGTATGGAAATCTCACAACAATTCAGATCTCAAAGGAGGAAAAAGAAGATGAGAAGATAGAGATTCTCTAGGGTTGGAGTCTCCAAACATGTAGAGCATAATGGAGAAGTCTCCTAGATATAGGAGATTCAACTTAACTCCTAATAAGACTCAATCTCGTAACTTAAAGAGAGAATCACCACACTTCTAATCAAGTATGGATGTCCCACTCAGTGAGAATCCGGATCAACCCAAAAGAGTGGGCCAACCGGATCAATCCATCACCAAAATCCAAATGTTAGTTTACCCATTATTATCTTGCTAAGAGAGACCATTTCATTTCCTTGTCTCTCTATCTCATCTAAGCCTGCTGATTTCTTCACGGAATCTCAACTCACTATTCATTGTCAGTTTCCTCTTAGCAAACTTTCCATCTTCATAACCACCATTGTGATTTTGAAGGGGAATGATAATTAGGGTGTGTCAGTCGGTTCGGTTTAAAAACCGAACAAACTAAACCGAAAAAGTCGGTTTGGTTTGGGTTTTTTTTTTTTCCAGTTTGGTTTGGTTATTGTTTACAAAAAAAAAAATCAAATTAATTCGGTTTAGTTTTCGGTTAAAGCTTCGATTAAACCGAATTGAACCATAAAAACCAAAGTAAATTATATATATAAACATATATACATGTGTATGTGTGTTTTATATAGAAAACGGTATAAATTTTGTCAAACTAAACTAAAAAACCGAAGTTTTCAGTTTCTATTTCGGTTTGGTTCAGTTTTCGGTTTTATTCGTTATTGTTTGGTTCGGTTTTCGCTTTGTATATCGGTTTTTATTTCAGTTCGGTTTGATTTTTGGTTTAGTGTAATGTAATTCAGTTTGGTTTAGGTTTGACGATGAAACCAAATCAAACCGACCGAATTACACCCCTAATGTTAGTGTATATATTCATAATTTTCTTGTACAAAAGGTTATATTAGTCTCTCTTGCTTTGTTTTCTCATAAGTTCATTTTAGAGAAAATTATACTTTGGGATCTTGTTGTTTTTGACAATTGCAGTCAGATCTCCTGACCTTTTTGAAACTATAATAACACCCTGGAATAAAAATCTTAATGGGTTGTCACCTAAGTCATTTACTGATATATTCCTTATAAAGATCACCGTCATGTTCAAATATGTCCGTGAAGATGAAAATAGAAAATTGTTTTCAAAAGTAAGTTAGATTTCACAATATGACTCCTCTTTAGTCAACAGACTAAAAAGGGTATTTTAGATCTAAGGCTTATCCATGTTATTTAAAAGTTAGATCCCTGATCTTTTTGAAACTATAATAACAACCTTCAATAGAAATATTAAGGGGTCGGTCACCTAAGTCATTTACTGATATATCCCTTGTAAACATCACCGTCATATTCAGATAGGTCCGTGAAGATGAAAATGGAGAATCGTTTCCGAAAGTAGGTTAGGTTTCATAGTATGACCCCTCTTCAGTCGAGAGACTAAGAACAGTATTTTAGATCTAAGGTTTATCCATGTTATATAAAAGTCATTCAATTCTTTATAAGGGATATATTAGTCCATGATTCAGTGTCGTTAGTTGATTGATCTCCTTCGGTTTCCGATTAAGGATATTCTTGTAATTTCAAAAATCTAAGTGCACCTAATTGCAATTGTTAGAAACCTTAAGAGGTCAAAGTATAATTTTCCCTTCATTTTATGCACGAATATTTTTGTAAGAATAGAATAACAAAATGCACAACAAATGAAGCTCAGGCAAATGTCTATTCCTATATTTGTTTTCTTTCAATTGTTAAGTGAAACTTTTGAAAATTGAATATGCAAATCAAATGTTCACATATTTTATTTATTTATTTTTTGGATTCATGGAACCCTCGACCCCAACTTTGTGGAGAGGTCAAATCCCAGCTACATCACTCCACTCACAAGAACCATATATCAAATAGTTTGTAGGTTGTGTTTGGCCCTTCTTGTGCTTATAGATAAGCATTTATTGGATAAGTTGCTCAATGAGAACACTTATCTACAACAACAATAAACTATTTATTTGAAGAAAATAGCGTTTGGTAAATACATTTATTTAAGTGCTTATAAAAATTTAGGGGTAAAATAAGTATTATAAAAATATTAATAAAGTTTAGAAATAACATTTATTTAAGTGTTTATAAACGTTCAGGGGTAAAATAAATATTTTAAAATATTACTAAAGTTTAGATATAGCTTAACGCATAAGAGCTTGGGAGAAGCTACTCTAGTCCTTATGAGTAGTCACTTACTCATAAGCACTATCAAACACATATCTAATTTTTAAAAGTGCTTATATAAGCTATAAGTATTTGTAGAAGCCGGGCCAAACGCAGCTGTAAAGTCGAGCTTGAGACTTCCAATTCTTAAACCGGAATGCTTGTCAGTTGAGTTAACTCGTGTGGGTAGTTCAAATAATTTTATACAAAGTAGATTTTATCTCGAAGTTTAATGGTAAAAATTACTTTATTATCAAAGTATTGGTGATGACGGGTTTGTAAAAGACAAATATATTAGAATGAATTAACAACTAATACATATAAACCAATACAACCACTCTTCCAGAGAAATAGGTAGGGAGAGCCTGTCTCAAGACAGCCTAAACCGTCGCGCAACCGTTCTGCTAAGAGCGTTCTTTCTCAAACGTCACATGTGAATACGACAAAGAGAAAAGAGAAGGAGAAAAATGATATTGCAATAACTGAAAGTCAGTTCGAATGCATATCTCAGAGTAAGAAAAACCTCAAGATTTTGAATAACTTGAAGTTTATAACATGTAGGGAATACACGTTTATGACTGATTATCCCCTTTCTCGCTCAGTGCCTTTACTCATTGTTGTCTTCTACCTCTTAAATTTCAGAGATTCTCCAAAGATGCTTTAATGAAGGAAACGTTCTGCTATTTATAGGGAATTTAGTCTCTCAAAATAGGACAAATGTCACTCAGTCAAGTGCCCAGAGAGGAGCTTATAAATATCCCCATAAATAAAACATATCCCAACTGCCACGTGTATTTCAACACGCTTATGTTATTTCTAGAAAGATGGATGGGCCATTCAAATCTTTAAAACTTGTTCTATGATAGGTTGCTTTAGATCTAGAAGAACACGGATTGGATGACACGTGTTGCATGCAATATAAATCTAAAAGCAACGTTTCCATTCTTGCCGTCATTCCAGATAAGATAAAAACCCCTTTAGATAATTCATACAACAGATATTATAAGTAGCTGAGGTTTTATCACGTATTGTCCATTCTGAGAAATCCGTCTCAATCAAACTTTAAGGAGTCATTTCAATGTCATAAATACCTTTCTGAATTCGTATATCTCGAAGGAATTCCCTTTGGCGGCTATTTTCCTTCACAGGAAGCCAAAATAACCCTATATTTACAAGTGACCAGTATATTCTCGAGTTATCTATATAGAAAGGTTGAGTGTTTCAGCAGGGAACTCGTTTTCATGACCAATAGTCCCTGTAAAGAAGCATATACTTTAGAATTATTTAAGGTTTTTAGATATAGTAACCAATCCGAGCACTCTCAACTTTAATAAAATCAGAAGTAAATATATTCCCTTATGAGTTCCTTTTGAAGTAAAGTGAGAGGAAGTTTCTCAAAGTTCGTAGGAAACCTATCTTCAGGAAATACTTCTAGAGATGACGTGAATTCAACTTCTAAAGCTCTTTTCGCTAAGGATTTGCTTTTAGAAGTCAAAGCCTATCTAAAATATAACTCGAAGTCAATTCCTAAGGATAAATAAGAGTGACTTCGAGTCTTACTTTGTAATTCGGATGCATATAAGAGTGCATTTGAGGGGGTAAACTCAATTTTTGTCCTTCGAAGGGGACAAAATCCTTCGTCTTTTCAAGGGTGACAAGCCCTTGACGATTTGACCATCTCAGGATGGTTAGCCTTGAATTCACTTTAGTAGGAGGACATATACTTCCTTTGAATTCATCATCTGAAGGTGGTTGGCCTTCGAATTCATCATTATGGAGGTGGTTGGCCTTCGAATTCATCATTATGGAGGTTGGCCTTTGAATTCATCATTATGGAGGTGGTTGGCTTTCGAATTCACCATCTGGAGGTGGTTAGCCTTCACCATCTGGAGGTGGTTGGTCTTCGAGTTCACCTTTGAATTCGCCTTAGCATGAGGAAATATACCTACTTCGTGATCCTTTCAAGACAAAATGATAAACGGTCCTTCGAAGTCTATGGATGTAATCCAAGAGTGACTTCTGAGTTAGAATGCATATAAAGTTCCCTCGAAGATCTCTTTTCAAGCGAAATACTTTTAAAATGTAAAGGTAATGCAATAAAATCACTCGAAGTCTCTTAGAGGGGATGAGTAGATGTAACTTTGAGGTTTTTTTTTTAAGTTTCATACATTTGAGAAGTTAGTTAGGGGTAGCATACCCCATGTATTTATCTTTCGAGAGGAATAAGATCATTCAGAAGGAATGTAAAAATCCCTATTCCTTCGGTCATTCTGAGGGCAGTATCCTGTCATAAGGAACTCGAATCCTTATCCTTTTGGCCATTCAAAAGGCAGTTAGCCCGTGTTTGTTAGGTTTGGGATACGTGGTGTTTTCTCACAAGTTGGATGTCAAAAAAGATTACTTCTTCAAGATGGTTTCCTTTTTGGTAATAAGGACGTCAAATATCTCTAAGTCGTTTCAAATTTCCCATTTTTATCAAACGATCCAATCAACATGCAGCTGCTGTTGACAGCTGGCACATAAAAGACGGTTGTGTTGCAGTTACAACTTTATTGAATGATTCAGTGTATACGGCTATAGCCAATAAATATGTACATGCGCTTCTAAAATAGCACCACGTGTTTAATGGATTAATTGAAACCCATATTCACCCGTATTACATAATGACTGCGATACAGGATAAATTTACTTATTTTTTTTTCTTTTTTAAATACGGAGAGTTCATCAAGTGATCAATAAACCAAATCCATTTTGTTTCAATCTCAACAAACTTTTTTGTTTTTTGTTTTGTTTTTTTGTTTTTTTTTTTTGTTTTTGTCTTTTCCTTCCCCCCATATATTAACAATAAGATCAAGCGATCAATAAAAAAACTCATTTTTTTTAATCTCAACTAGGGGTGTAATTTGGTTGGTTTGATTCGGTTTAGTCGTCAAATTTAAACCAAACTGAATTATATTACATTAAACTAAATCGAAATAAAAACCGAAAACCAAATCGAATTATAATGGATAAAACCAAAAATTGAATTAAACCGAAATAGAAACCAAAAAGTTTGGTTTTTTGGTTCGGTTTGACAAAAGTGATACTATTTTCTATACAAAACACATAAACACATATATTTATATATTATATATAATTTATTTTGGTTTTTTCGATTCGATTTAGTCGATGCATTAACCGAAAACCAAGCCCAATTTTTTGTTTTCTAAACCATAACCAAACCAAAATAAAAACAAAAACCAAACCAAACCGACCTTTTTCGGTTTAAACCGAACTAATTGACAGTTGACACCTCTAATCTCAACAAACTCCTATTGTTTTTTCTTTTTTCCCCCTTCTATCAACAATTAAAGATCTTTAAAAGTATTGGGCAGAATATGAAACTGTAGACAGAGTATAGGGGTAGGAAAGATATTCTCAGAAAAATGACGTTGTACAAAGGAAAAAGGAGAGAAATGTTAAAGAGAGAGAGAGAGAGAAGGATACCATGCTGGCTCATTTATCAGCTTCACTCTCACCTTCGCCCTTCTTCTCATTCGCCGCCTTTCGTCCCCTCATCGTCTCTCTCCCTTCTCCAAACCCACCGGCACGGCTTCTTTTCTCGGCCACTCTTCGCTGGAAAACACAATTTCTTTTCGCTGCTCGCCGGAAATTGCTTTTCTATCCGGTCGACCGCCTGAGATCCGCCATTGCATGTGAAGTCGGCAAGAGTTTCTCGAGCAGCGTTTCCATGGATTCTTCTGCAAAAGATGTGAGTTTTTCGGTCGAGTCGGTGACCGATGATCTGAAAAATCAGAGCTTGGGAAAGGAGCAGGTTAGGTTGAGTCTCGAAGATCTGAATTGGGACCATTCGTTCGTTCGAGAGTTGCCAGGAGATCGGAGAACTGATAGGATTCCCCGAGAGGTTTTCGTTTTTTCTTCTCTGTTCTATGTTTTTGTGTATCTATGTTGGTGTTTATTGGATTTATTAGATCAGTTTGACGGATTTTTATGATTTATTGAAGAAATGATTTTGTTTTCCTGTCCGCAACAATTTTACTGAATTCAGATAGAACAACGAGAAGTCGTGTGATCTATCCCACTTTTGGGGCATTTACATAACTAATATATCCAAATTGAGTTTTTGAACAAACAAGAAATTTGCTACTTGAAAGTATGGAAGATTTGACTACTTCTAGCATGAATGGTTCAGTCATTAAATTTTAATTTTGAAGAAGTATTTGATCATGTGGAGTGGTATTTTCTTGACTAATTACTTTGCAAGGAAGGATTTGGTGCCAAATGGAGAAAGTGACTTAAGGGGATGCAACTTCACTGTCAATTGCTCCCCTAATTCTTAATGGTGTTGCTCATGAGATTTTAGAGGGATAAAGACAGGGAGCTTGTGCTCTCCTTTTCTCTTCATTATAGTGGTTGACACCCTTTGTTGACTCATTGATAGAGTCTAGGTTGGACTGTTAACGGATGAGATTATGATTGAAGTTCAATCTGAATCTCATCCAAAAACAGTGGATTTGATTCGAGGACCTACGATCAAATACACTATCTGAAACAACTGATTTCATGAAGGTTTTAGATCCTATGATCTGATAAGAATCTAGTCCGATTCACTATTTATATTAATTATCCTAAAAAAATAAATAATAATTTGTTAAGGGTATTTTAGGTAAGAAACTGAATGTTTACAAATCTGAAAAATCTATGTGATCTACAAATCTGGAAATGGATGTGCTTTAGGCAGATTTATTCATAGGCCCGGACACCCAAGTTATCAAAAAAAAAAAAAAAAAAAAAAAAAAGATGTGAGTAGAGTTCATGCTGGTCGGACGACGGTCCATGCATTCTCATCCATTGGGGACTCTACGAGGGCCGAATTGTTATTTCTTCTGTCCGGAGGCGGGGAGGCAGTTTGTGTGGGATTCAGTGATGTGTTGGTATAGGGGGACTCGGCATCGGTGATCTCTTGGATGTCTGGATCGGGTAGCTGCTCGTGGAGATATGTTCACACAGTTAAGATAGCCAGATACTTGGGTGGTTTGATTCAGGCTTCCTTTCTGATTATTCCCAGAGCCGGTAATGAGGTGGCTGACAGGTTGGCCAGAAGTGGAGTTAAGAGAGAGGACTTATTTTTGGGCGGTCCGATAGCAGAAATGATTGGTGATGGCGGGGGATAGGGGCTTGTTTCTGTGATGGTTGAGGGTGTTGTAATATACTTGCTGCCCTTTTGTTTCACATATATTGTTGTTTTGCTGTTTTTGTCCAGGTGCCCACCTAGTGCTTTGGGATTTATTTTCTTTGTTTTCACATGTTGCCATCTTCTCTTATTTCAGTATTAATATAATCTGTTTAGTTGTTCATCCAAAAAAAAAAAAAGATGTATGTGTGATCCTAAGGTGGACAATGATAAGATTAGATCTGTTCAAATTAGTTTAATTCTATGCCGGTGTATTAAAAGTGAGTCTTTTGATGTATCTAGACTAAGATAAACTAGATTTTAAGTTAAAAAAATTCTAAATTTCTGACAAAGGAAAATGACTATAAATTACTTGATATGAGTTTGCATAGAATAAAATGGCATATCTGAATACAATCTCAGGAATACTTTTAGAAAAAATAAGTATGTTTGAATGCTTTGTATACTCACTAGAAGTGATCCAGAAAAAATGTAAAGAATGAGATTAGGACAGGTTTTGTTCTAATAAATCATGATAGAACTGGAAACCATTTTAGTGTGGAGAATAAATAAAATCAGTTGTTTATAAACTGAGATAGCAATTCAAATGGCAGAACAATTTTATACCAATCAATAAATAAGAAACTTTATAGATCTATTTCGAAGTGTCAGATTTCTAAGCTTTGAGGTCAATAATGAACTAAGATATTATGTGACATATAAAAGTGTAACAAAAGGAACTAGAGATAGATCAAACACAATCTAAAGAAATAGATTTGCAAACAGATTTTCTACGGGTTTTAAGTGCGAAGCAAAGATAATTGGGAAATGTGTCGTCAGGCGGGGGAATCTGTGGATCACCTATTTCGGCATTGCATAGTTGCTTTCGATGTCTGGTCGTTTTTCCTTCATCGGCTTGGGGTGGGTGTTTTCTGAGAAGGTTGGTGAGTGCCTTGTACAATGGAGGTTCCCGGAGCTGGGTGTGAGGGGCAGAATGATGTACCAGGAAGTTTGGCATGCAACTCTTTGGGTCCTTTGGGGAGAAAGGAACCCAAGAGTCTTCGAGGACACGCGGAAATCGACAGGTTCAATTATTGATGCTATTTTACATTTGGTGTGCTCCTGGATTGTGTGCCTCCCTGCATTCAAAGGGATCTTTATGTCCGATATTTTAGTAGGTTGGATTGATATGGCTAGATCATCTCCTCATTCGGAACAGGTGGTGACTAGGTGGCAGGCTCCGGAGGTTGGGACCATCAAAGTGAATTTTGATGGCTCATCCTTTGGTAACCCGGGAAGCTCAGGGATTGGTGGTGTTTTCAGAGATCATATGGGTCAGGTGTTACATGCTTTTTCTTGTCCAGTTGGGTTTGGTGATTCCGGGCTGAGTTGTTGGCTCTTCTGACAGGGGTTAGGGAGTTCGTGTGGGATGCAGTCCGGTGGTGTTCGAGGGCGACTCTGCCTCTGTGATATCTTGGATGAGGGGTGATGAGAGCTGCTCATGGTGATTCACCCATCTCGTCAGGCTGGCCAGGTACCTTGGCAGCTTGGTTCATGCTTCCTTTTTACATATTCCGAGAGGTGGGAACTCCATGGCTGATCGACTTGCTAGGAGTGGGGTTAGTAGAGAGGAGTTATTCGTGGGCCTCCCGTCTAACGAGATGGTGGATAGTGGAGTGTGATTTTTTTTGTGGAGATCTCTACAGATGTTGCTCCTTTCTAGATTTGTTTTAATTCTTTGTTTCTTCCTTTTCTGTTCTTGCCTTGCCTTTGGTTCTCATCTTGAGGACTTGGCTCTTTACTGTTTTTTGTACTCTTTCTCTGATATTTATATATATATTACTGGTTAATCATAAAAAAAAAAAAAATTGGGAACACTAAAATTGTAATAGACAAACTATAACAGAAGAAAGATTTAAATTGTATAGAATCAGATGAAGACTTAATTTATATGATTGTTTATTATCAAAAAAATGGATTTAGTTCTAATATTCATAGGATGCCTATGAGCCAAGTAAAGTAGCAAAAAGAAAAGTGTCAAACATACCTATTGAATAGATAAGTTTAATGGATTAAGAAACCACTCTACTGTTCAGTTAACCAACATATATCAGTCTATTACAATCAAAATCAAAGTAAAGACAAACAGGACAAAGCCGGTTTTACAGATATTCAAGGTTGACTATGAACAAAAAAAGAAAACATTAAAAATATTTACAGGATTTTCAAGGAAATAGCAAGATAAATACCCAGAATATAAATGAATATGGATCAAATAAATAAGACAAATAAATCTAATAAGTTGTTTAGTTACTCATATCAACACACAATTAATCATAATCAAAATCACTGTACAAAATTAAAGACTAAGGATCGATTAGGACTTCTCTATCTTAATACAATTAGCCCAAAGCTTGGATGATTAGGACTTCTCTATCTTAGGCTTGCTTTGTTACGAATAAGTCTGCCTGAAGCACATTCATTTCCAGATTTGTAGATCACATAGATTTTTTAGATTTGTATACTTTCAGAAATCCAATTATTTCAACTGTCAAAGAAACCCCTATTTTAATTTTACTTTTTTCTCCATCCACCTATTTGTAATGTTTGTTTGTCATATCTTATTATGATCAGGATCTAATCAAATCTGCTAACGAAGTTGTGATCTGAAGATTCGATATGGTACAGTATGATCTGCTTCGACTGTTGAATGAATCAAATTTGGATATACATTGATATGATTTGAACTCGATCTGTTGACAGCCCTAGACATCGGCCTTATTGAAGACCTCAAACCAGGTAGAACGTGTCAGTATTTACCACCTTCAGTTTGCAGATGATACCATAATCTTTATAGTCCTAGAGGAGATCTCCTTAGCAGCCTTAGAGTCCTTTGCTGCTTCTAGATTTTTTCAGCTCTAAATATTTTGTGCAAAAGTAACATTTTGGGGTCTTGATAAAGTCATTATGATTCCATCCTGGGATATTTTGTTGAAAACTGGCTCTTCAACTAAATTGGTCTCTTTCTCTAAAAGCTATGGAGGCTGTATTTCTTCTCTCTCGTATTGTAACCTATTTCATCACTTATCCAAAAAAAAAAATAAAAATAAAAGAAGTATCTTGGTCTCTTCCTAGATGATGACCATTAAAGCCCCTGAATTATGGGACTCAATTGCCAACAAAAAAAAAAAAAAAATAAGCATCATCTATAGCTTGGTAGTGGGGTTATACTCATCGTCAATGCATTTTCTACCTACTACCTTGTCCAAAATTCCAGCCAACGTGAGAAATGTCAATTCCTCATTCAATGTTTTGGGCACCATATGTTTTGATAAGCGGGACACTAGTACAACTGATTTTTACATACCCTTTTACTCCAAAAAACCATATTTGTGTACCATTTATCAAAGTTGTGTCGAAATCACTAGCCAAAGCTAATGCTAACTACCTAAAACTAAGAATTTAGTCACATTATTCAGTATACTAAGATTTTGTTGTTTGATGTTTGTGGTTGAATGGGTATCACTTGTACACACCCCATAAATGATTATGATTTATAGAGAAAGAGTATTTCCTTTCAAATACATAGTATTAGCATTAACAAAAATGCATTATCCCAACTAGTTGGGATTGACAACGGATCCTTGATAATCCTATGATGGTATGTTTGCCTAAGAGGATAGTAAGTTGTCCTTTCCCATGTTGACAGTCAGTTTCTTGTCATTGATTGGGGACATGATTTCTGGAGTTACGGTTCAGTTTGTATGCGGGCGCTTCATGGGAAGGGGGAAAAGGGGAAAAATGATGTATAATGCTTTGTTTCTAGCAGTGCTGTGGATCGTTTGGGAGGAGAGAAACAAGAGGATTTTTGAGGATAAAAGAAGGGAGGTTAGGGGGCTTATTGATGCGATTTATACACATGGTTGCATCTTGGATGATGGTTCAGCCAAAGTTTAGAGGGATGTCGTGTTCGAATTTTCCTAGAGATTGATCATCAGTTGTTAGATCTTCTGTATGTGTTCCACAGCATTGGTGGTCTGGAAACCGCCCAAGGATGGTTACATCAAGCTGTATTTTGATGGTTCTTCGATTGGGAACCCTAGTCCTTCGGGTGTTGGTGGTATTTTCAGAGATCACCTTGGGCCTTCATTCGTGTTTTTTCAGGACCACTTGGGAAAGGGGACTCGGTTTGTGCAGAGATTTGGGTATTGATTGTTGGGCTTAGAGAAGCCAAATCTATGGGTTTCATGTTTTTGGAAGTGGAGGGAGATTCCCAGATTGTGATCGATTGGATGCTGTCTTCCTTTACGACTGCTTGGAAATATAGACATCTTTGTAGTCTTGCGAGATTCCTTGCTAGTGATTTACATGCTTTTTTTAGTCATGTTCCCAGATGGGGTAATGGTTATGGAGACAAGCTTGCTAGGGGAGGTGTGGGGAGGGATACTTTGTGATGCAGGACGGCGAGAAGTCTTCAGGTATAGGCTTGAATATGAAATAAAAGAAAAAAGAAAAAAGAGAAGGGAGAATAATTTGACAAAATCTCATTGCCAGGACCTTGAGTAGATCGAAATCTCATCAATCTGAAGCAAGGGTTGATCAAGAAGGCAAAATATTCTAGTATCTCATTCAATGGGGTTGGATGGCTACAATATCGATGCAAAACTCGAGGATGAGTTTTCTCCAACCAGAGGAGAATAATGTGGAATAGTTCAGCAGGCCCAAATTCAATTACTTGCATGTTTAGGCTAATACTTGTTAATTGGGTCATACCCATGGATTTTCTAGCAAACCCAATTATTTGGTTTCTTTTTAGGTTAGGATTTTATTATTATTTGTTAAGAGTTTTACTAGGAAAATAGTTAGAATTATGATTATCTAGAAAATTCGTGTTAAAATTTTAATAGGATAATATTTCTTGTTTTATAAGTTATCTTGGATGTATTATAGTGTTTTCAGGTTTCTTCAAGTATATGTATTAGAAACTCGAAATATAATCATATCAGCTTTCGAATATATATTAGGATAAAACATATCCCTAGAACAAATTGTATTGATTTTATCAATTCCAATAAAGTCGTAATAAACAAGATCTTCAACTGTAGGAATAATAGTCATCAATATGGGCTCATCTTGATGCTCAATTGAATTAATCTTCAAGGGTTGAGCTTCAACTGGAATTTTCTGCTCATCAGAAACACCCATTGGTTTTGAGTCTTCAATCTATACATCTTGTGTCGTCTTCACTATTATTTTCTTTGCTTCTAAATTAGTCACTCTCCGAGTCAAGTCAGCAATTTGGGTAGACAAGGTGCCTAATTGAGCATAGATCTTTGTAAGAAGAAGGAAGAAGGGGGGGGGGGGCTTAACCTAGAGTGATTCAATGTTTTCCTCGATCTAGATCACCACGTACAACACAAACACTTTAATCCAAGGATACGAACTTGCTCTGATACCAAAATTCTTTTTGTATCCAGATTAATTAGCTTTGAGCAGCTTCTTCATAAATCAAATTCTCTTCACTACTGCTTTGATCTTTCAGTCACGAACACTGCAATCCAAGGATGCGAACTTGCTCTGATACCAAAATTGATGCAGGACAACAAGAAGATCCATTCGAAAATAATAGATAAAAGAAGAAAGAATAAAGGGGATGAAGAGGGATAATCTGACAGAATCTCACTGCCAGGACCTTGAACAGGTCAGAATTTCATCAATTTGAAGCAAGGGTTGGTAAAAGAATCTCACTAATACCAGGGAAATATGAGGAGTCACACCTCAAAAATACATACCGTGTAAAATTTTATTCAATTTTCGTCCTCTTTCTTTACACCAATATAGACTTATTCCTAAACCCTAATCACATATAAAGAGTCCTAATCTAATACATATACTTGAAGAGACCTAAAAACACTAAAATACATCCAAAATAATATCTAAAACATGAAATATTATCTTATTAAAATTTTAACACGAAATTTCTAGATAAACCTAATCCTAACTGCTTTCCTAGTCAAGGTCTAATAAATAATTTAAAATCCTAACCTGAAAAGGACTCAGATAAATGAGATTACTAGAGAAACTATGGGTATGAACCAATTAACAAGTATGGGTATAAACATACAATTAATAGGACTAGGCCTGCTAAACTGGTCCACATCACTTTCTTCATGTGGACTGCTACGCTTAATAAAATATTCACGGTGGATCATTTGATTAATAGGGGATAAACGATTCCAAACATGTGCATAATGTGCAAGGAAAAAGAGGAATCCGTAGATCACTTGCTCATCCATTGTCCTTTGGCCGGTACTCTATGGAGCTGGTTTCTGCAATTCTTCGGCGTGTATTGTGTGCAGCCAGAGAATGTTTATTTGGCCCTAGTTTGTTGGGGTTTGTTGGGTAGTAGGAAAGTGAGGAGGGGCATCATTTGGGATATATGTCCAGCGGTGATAGCTTGGTCCTTATGTAAGGAAAGGAATCGTAGAGTATTTGAAGGAAAAGAGCTTCTTCCTCATCAGTTAATTTGAGAGGCTAAGCACTCCTTATTTTGCTGGGTGTCGGTGGCGCCAGAATTTTGTAATATTAGTTTTGTGGTTATTTGGAATTGTGAGAGTGGGAACTGTTCATATTAGTGAGGGTTTTCTGTTTACATTCTGTTTGGTGAGTCTGAATGATTGGGTGGCGTACTATGTATTTCTATTCTTTATTTTGTCCTTCAGCTTGGGTTTTCATCTGGTTAGGTTGATACTTTGAAGTATACTTTTGGTGTACTTCAGGTTTATCTGTATACCAATTTGTTTTACTGTTATTAATACATTTTATTTTCTCCAATCAAAAAAATTATTATTCTGTGGTTGATATTGCTTGAGTATCAGCTCTTCACTGTTCATTTCAAGTATATTGCTGTAAAAATCATCTCAACTTGAATTAAGATATTTTTGACATGAAGATCATTGTCGCTATGTTCAATGACCTTCACAGGATTATTCCTTGAAGCACCATCACTATAAAGTAGTATTGAAACTGTACCAATTCATGGGTTCTTCCTTCAAGCACTATGCTATGTTGATTGAGAGATTCTATGCTTTACCTTGGTGTTGTAATGTTTTGGACCCTCCCACTTTCGTACTTGATGTATAGATTCAGACTAGAATTTCTGGAAAGTTTACCATGTGTATTATCTATATCATATTCTTATCTTTTGGCAATAAGTTAAATTATCTATATCATATTCTTATCTTTCATCAATAAAGTTGGAAAACTTGTTTTTAAGCATGGGTAATTAGGGTAAGACACACAAGTAACTGCTTAACTGGATGTGAATTTGAGAAGGATATTGTCCTGTTAAAGAATAAGTTTAAAACGTGGAAACGCTATCAAGAAAGAAAAAGAATTGCAAAGGTATACCTTTTCCTGAATAAAAGTATGAAACACTAGAAATAAAATTATAACTTGACATTTTGACTATATTGTGTCATTATGTAACATACTGCAATTTTAGTGATTTTATAGCTTGAATTTCCAAGAGCGTCTAGGATCTGGGGCTCAAGAGCAGTTGTCGCTCGTTGGATTACACATTACACTGCAGGGATATCTGATGGTCCAGCACTTTGAATGAATTTAGTTTTCGTTTGGAATTAGTTGGATTCTATGAAGTCATCCATTGGCCAACTGTGGCTTAAGACCCTTATATGGTTTCTTAAGCCCCATACTGTAGATATAGGCAGATGTAGCATGTAGGGTTTTCAACTCCAACTTTTTTTTCCCTTCTTAGATTTATATATATATATGTATGAATGTATGTATATATGTACCTATATTGTACGCACACGTGTTTCTTCTCAAACTTTTTTGACTTTTACCTACAGGTCAAAAATATTACTACAATGCAAAGACACATGTATCACAATGGGAACCCGCAAGTTCCATAGAAAGGGTTGCCTCACAACAGATTAAGACGACACTTTCTGAAAATGCCGCTAATAGAAATGGGAATGATTCATTATCTATGCCAAAGAAATGCATGGGTTGTGGTGGATGGGGACTTGGGCTTGTCCAGACATGGGGCTACTGCAATCATTGCACACGGTATAGTTGGACAACACATCACAAGCAATCTTTTGACTGTTTCTGCTATCATGTAGATGTGTTCTAAAATTAAATTGTAAAAAGCTGAGTAATAGTTACAAATTAGATTTAACATGTAGTGCATGCTCTTGAGAATTGTTAGAGTTTATTGCTATTCCTTTTGGATAGTTTAACTGTTGAACATGCTTTCACAAAAGTTGCAACATTAAGAAATACCACATAATAGCAAGAAGAACCCAAGCAGCAATAGTTTTAAGTTTTTTGAACAGTAAGTCTGAAATTCAAGATTAGAGCTTCATTAATTTCCACAGCTGCCTTATATAATCCAGTTAGTAGTTCAAAGGGTCTGATCTCAGTCCTTTGCATGATCATTTAGTAAGTGCCCTTTACCATGACACCTAGGGGTGGAGCAGGGGGCAGGGGGTGCCCATGCCCCCCCCCCCCCCCCCCAAAGTTTTGGAAAAGCTTCTGCCTCTCCACCTACCTTGAGTGGAGTGGCGCTACATGTTGGCCCCTCAAAATTGTCACCATTTTTAATAATTACTATTTTATATATACATTTTTTAAAATTACAATTTTACACCCATTTGTTATATATATATATATATTAACTTTTTAAAATTACACTCTTACACATTTTCTTAAAATTAGTCGGCTCGTATAAGTGAGCTCTATAATTAGGCTCACGAGCCTAGTCTGAGTCCAAACTAAAGCTCATTAACTTAATAAACTTGAGTTGAGCTTGGGTTGGCTCGACTCAGTTTGTTTATGAAATTATACATCATTATTCCTACATCTTATATTATATATTAATATTAAACATGTATCATAATATATTATGCTGTCATCAACTATAATATTAGTGTATTTGGCCTAATCTAAGGTTTTTTGCAAGCTGAATCTTTTACGAACTGAGCTTGAGCCTAAAATGTTTTAACGAGTATGAGCCGAGGCTGAGCCCAAAACATTTTAACGAGCTTGAGCTGAGCTTGAGCCTTGTTCAAGGCTTACGAGCCCGAGTTGAGCTGGACAAAGCTCGGCTCGGCTCATTTACAGCCCTACCTATTTATTATATGTCAAGGTTTTAAATTTTGTTGAAGATTTCGATTTTGTTTAGGTAAGCAAAATCGAAATCCTAAAAATTTTGCTTTAAAAGATTTCGGACAATTTTGACAAAAAATTTGAAAATTGCCGAAATAATTAATTATTATTAAAATAATAATTTAGAAAATCAATTTATTTTGTTAAAATCATCAAAATTTTATAAGAAAATTTTGATATTTTCGATGAAATTTTGCTATTTATTTCATATAAATAAAGAAATAATAGAAAAGTTTCCTATCGAAATTTTATTTCAATCCTCCAGACCGAAATCATCGAGCAATAATGTTTAGCACACTAGAGCTTTTTTTTGGCGTTTGCAATTAATTTGTGCCCCCCCACCCCAAGAAAAATTTTCTGGCTCCAACCCTTATGACACCCATAGGTTTTACTGTATTTGCAAATATGGCATCAAACTCCTACATTCTGCTGGTTGTTTGCAACCATACTCCTTGTATCAAAATGTCTGTATTTCTGTAATTTTAGATTAGTTCAATGATCAAATAGCTCTCATAGAAAAATAGCAATACGAGAGTTTTGTATTTTCCATCATTTAAGTTGATTTCATTTGAAGAGAGTCTAAGATATGAAGAGATTTAATATGAGAAGTTTTTGCCATTTAAGTTAAATCAGATTGCAATGTTTATATGTCTAAGATGATGGAATTATGGACATCTTTGTGGGTGGTAATAGATTGGGTTGGGTTGGATTCAAGGTAGGTTGAGTGTCTATATTAACAGGTTTAACCCAACCTGAGCTTGTCTGTTTAAATGGGTTGTAATCACATTTCCTATTTGGATTTGAGAATATCTGAATTATTCTCCTCACTTGCTCCCAAAGTTGCTTTCAATCCATGAACGACCTGAATTATTGATTGGTCCATAAAAATTAAGCTTGATCCTGTCTTCCTTTACTGGGATCCATTATTATGTTTAAATCTTTTAAATGATGCCATCTTGGTAAACATCCTCCAATTCCTATTTTCCAATATTCACTGCAAAAATAGTTAGAATTTAAAAGAAAAAACTTTTTCATACCCCTTCCACCTCTGTTAAATGGTCGAAGGACCCTCGTACCATCTGGCAAATCTACTCACTGTTGTCAGTTGGAATGCTCAATACATGTTGACTCCATTTAGGGGCTGGCATCTATCCTTTTTCTTGTGACCTGATTGAGGTCATCGATGTCCTATCGGACTTTCCCATTATGTAAATGTTGGAAAAAAAGTGTCTTATTCTCTTCAGGAGCAAATCATAAATGTAAATTTCAATCTGATATCCACTCCAAAGCTTTAACCATTGGAGAAGCAAGCGGCTGACTGTTCGTAACCAAGAAGTAGGTGGAGCGCAAAATCTCTTTAAATGATATAGGAAAACAATTCATTGATCTCAAGTCTTCATATTACAAGTGGAACCTACCGATGATGCTATTATTGTCCTTATATTTTTGATCTAAAATTTCTTGAAAAACAAGCCTCTAGTTCTTGGAAAACATCGTGTATGAAGTTTTCTGAAGGTAGGAGCAAATTTGTGGACCTTTTACTAATTTTTTTTTTTTTTATGAATAACATCACATGATATATATATATATATATATATATATATATATATATAAAGAAGAGAACAAATATTAAACAGTACAAAGAGTTACTGGGCGCCCA
>JAUPMG010267439.1:7628-19735 GCA_031762675.1 Pachysandra terminalis
AAATACATTGATATTCATCAGGAAAGCATAGGGATTAGCTTAAATCATACACCATATAGGGAATTGTATAAAGGATTCGATACATTTACTGACTTCCAAGTAGACAGAAGAGTTTAGTTGATGACTACAAGTATGTATAATCTACTCTCTGGAGATAACAACAACTTCTTCATTGTTCTTTCTCCTAAACTCTTTCCACAACTCCATGGAATTTATTCTAATTTACCAATACATGAACAATCTGAAAATTCCATCCCAGGTCAGATTTAAACTGCTTTTTTTAGATACAACCAAGGTGACAACATTAGAGACTCCACATTTCAGATTTGGGTAACATCTTCTAATGAAGCAGAATTAAGGCCATTCCTTCAATGCCTTAACAGTCTTCAAAGAACATCCCTTGGGTCCCCTGGAGATGGAAGGATGTAAATACATTGATATTCATCAGGAAAGCATAGGGATTAGCTTAAATCATACACCATATAGGGAATTGTATAAAGGATTGGATACATTTACTGTCTCACAAGTAAACAGAAGTGTTTAGTCGATGACTACAAGTATGTATGAAATCTACTCTCTGAAGATAACAACTTCTTCACTGTTCTTTCTCCTAAACTCTTTCCACAACTAATTTCATGGAATTTATTCTAGAAACAAAGGAACAAAGTCTATTGTGGCTGAAGTTCCAACAAGGCAATGTCATCAAGCAATTTTATGTATGGTCGAAACTAATCAAATCCTTTGATACAGAAAATGATTTTGAAATTTCATTTGGTATTTTCTGTTAGGAATGACATATATTTAGGGAAAATCAAATTTTGATGTGCTCACAGAAACACCTCCACAACTGAAACAGGACTCCCTACGTGTCTCTGTTCAACTATTGAATGATCTCTGACTGCAAGCCTTTTTTTTTTAAAGTATTACAATTACAGCAAGCCTTTTTTTCTCTGTAGATAACCTCCCACAAGTGCATTTTCAGAATCTGCAATATCATATTCATTTGCACTTGCTACCCTTTAGTGTTTACAATGTTGGCGACATATCGCCAATTCTGAGGTGGGCGACACGAATCAGGGTTTACCCTGATTTCGGTGACATGTGGACGACATGTCGGCGACATGAGGAAAAAATTTCAGTTTTTTTGAATTTTTTTAAAAAAATTAAAAAAAAAATATTAGACATTTGTTTTTGCATTTTTTTTGATGTATTATGATGTATTTAAACACTACTTAGGGTTGTTTAAAACTTTGGGAGAAAACCCATCAAAAATCCCACATTTCCCCAGATTTCCCCATCATTTCCCCCATGTTTCCCTTTTCTCCCTCATAGATATGGCACTTGATTTCTAGTTTTACATATCTTTTAATTGACTTACATTCACTTTTAGTGTAGCCTAATTAGATGCAGCATCTTTTTTTTACAGCGTACAGACCCGACAGCGTGTAAGTTGACCCCCTCAAGTAATGACTTTTAATGTGTAAGCATTTGTTTTGCATTTTTTGATGTATTTAGATGCATTTAGGCCTTAATTAGACATATTTAAAGTTTGGGGCAAAAAATTCATCAAAAACCTAAGATTTCCCCACTTTTCCCTCAAATTTCCCCAGTTTTCTCCATGTCGCCGAAGCAGACTGGCGACATCGACACCGTAAACCTTGTCTTTACCAACCCTTGCTTCATATTGGTGAGATTTCAATTTGTTCAAGGTTTTGGCAGTAAGATTCTGTCAGATTATCCTTCTTCTACCCTTTATTCTTTTCTGTTTATTTAATTTGAAGATCATCCTGCTGTCATGAATTAAGATATGGTTGTTGTTTGTATGAACATCATAACCATTCAATCACCTCACAATGAACTAAAAGATGGTCTACCATCTCAGCACATGCTTTGCACATAACACATCTATTCGGAATCGGCAGCCCCTTACTTAACAATCCACGGTGAGGATTGTATATGGAGCTACTGTCCACAAAAAAATGTCACCTTATTGATGCATACAAAATACAAGAATTTGCAAGAAGCAAAAGGTGCCGAGTACATTATCCATGAGAAAATCATGCCACAAGCTCATCATGAACCTGAATCTCAATGACCTCAACAAACAAACTTCAACACTTTACATCCTTACATCTTCAACATTTTCTCCTGGGTGATCATGCAGATAACACATGCAAGATACAGTTCGACATATTTCCATTGTACATTAGGATCTCATGATAAAAATCTATGGAGATGTTGAATGTCCTTCAGCCATTTATATTGTTTAGAAGGATAAGATTAATGCATAATGTTTACTTGATACTGGTCGAATATTTGTGTGAGTGATTTTTGTAGGTGTCTTTTCCATCTCGTGGTTCACGTATCACGAAGTACCAATGTGGTCTCTGACTCTCTAATTTGTAGTCTGAGTAGGAGAGAGGTAGATCCCACGAAGGCCTAGACCGCAAGGATGCAACCGTTCCCCATTGTTGCTTAAGACTGAGGAGGGTAGGTAGAAAAGGCGTGCCACTATTGGCCTAGAACGGGAACAGACAAACAGAGTAAGTGCCACCAATGATTCCTCAAATCCCAATGAGAAATCAAGTCCCAGACTCTCAATAACTCTCGCCATGTCTTCTCTCTAATTTCACTCTAAGTTTCTACAACAGATTCTCTCTATAGAGAAGATCTCCCAAATTCTCTAATCTACTTCAAGTGAGACAAAGAGAGAATAATTCCAAATGTGCCCAAATGGGATTTTTACATGCGAGGAAGGTCTCCATCATGATGACAAATTACACTCCTTTAGACACTATTCATCTTTATTGATTAAGTGGCACTTTCTTGGGTTTGCCAATAAGTCCACTGACCCGTCTGACATTCCTAGACCTTAGGTCAGCGTGCCAGAATCCTATCTAGTCATCTACAATACCTGCGCCAATGGCTGCCACACCCTAAGGACAACTGGAAACCCCCCAAGTAAGCTCTCACCTAAGATAGAGATCTCCACTCCATAATGCATATACAAGTCTTGCATATATAATAAATAAACAAATAAATAATAAGCCTGACAGGTCATGCCGGAACATAACTCATGCTAGTTAAACCAAATCAATGCTGGAGACTTGACTATAAGCATTAGAGTCTCAAAGTTCCTTCGACATAAAATACCGAATCCACATGTTCCGAGAAAACTAAGCGATAGGTGTTCAAGTGTGCATATTCGACGGATACCAAGTACCAAAACAGACAAAACATGATTCATCATAGTTCAAAGTATCCAAATGCACAAACTGCTGAAACCACCGAAACCGGACAAGCCCTCGAAACGAAACAGATTCATCTACACGTTTGCACAGGATTCGGCAATATCAAGCGCCACAGCAAAACTGTTAATGTGCCTCCGAGGTGTCTGCCAAATCCAAATTTCACTGAACAACTAAGTATGCAGATTTTAACTTTTTGCAAAACTGCCAACTAGACAGCCTCTTGTAGGGACAGCAATGGGACGGGTTTTGACAACCCTAACCCACCCCTAAAGGAGCCCCCTAATAATACCCGCTCCTAACCCTATCGGGGTGGGGCGGGTAAGATCCGGTTGTAAGGTATATTAAAAATAAATGCTTTTTTTAAGTTAAATCTTTAATTTCTTAGACATGTTTACTTATAATATATATATATATATACACACACATAATTAAAATATAAGTGAATGGCAATAGGGTATGTTAGGGGCGGGTTGAGTCAAGTCCGAACCCGACTTATGGATTACCAAAACCCTAACCATTAGGGACGGGGCGGGTTACCCGTTAAACCCACCCCATTGCCATCCCTAGCCTCTTGGATGATGACATGGCAAGCTAGTTCTCAGATCATCAAAGTCCTGGCGATATATCATGTCTACCAAAAATGGTAATCAACCATTTCAAAGTGAGAACCATCTCCTCCCACATTTTAACATCGACCCATATGACAGAATTACATTGACTAAATCACTCTAGAAATATGAAATTCTGTATTCTCTGTTCATCTATTTTATCATCCTAAACATCCTGAATGGTCTCTTTTAAAAAAAGAAGATCCTCAGCCTAACAATCCCATTTATCTATTTGGTCACAGATAGCTTTTTTCAACTACAACATGCTTTTCAAAACATAATTTCCAGTTCTGATTCTAAACTCAATGTATATACCAATCAGTAATCCCATAATCTTAAAACTAATTTTTTCTTCAAAACTAATCCCTTCAAATTCTTATACTCTGCTAATTTTCATATCAATTAATGACTGAGAAACATGCGGAAAGCTACAACAACAACAACAATATCACCGAAGACAGAGAAATGACTAATCAGTAATCGTATAATCTTAAAACTAATTTTTTCTTCAAAATTAATCCCTCCAATTTCTTATACTCTCCTAATTTTCATATCAATTGATTACTGAGAAACATACGAAAACAACAACAACACACTACTAATCAGTAATCGCATAATCTTAAAACTAATTTTTTCTTCAAAATCAATCCCTCCAATTTCATATACTCCACTAATTTTCATATCAATCAATTACTGAGAACCATATGGCAAGCTAAAACAACAATATTGCCAAAGACAGAGAAATTGGAAGACAGACAAACAGAGAGAAAGAGCGAGACGGCCGAACCTGGATAGAAAGGATGGGGCCATGTAGGAGGTGGTCCAGGAGAAGCACGGGGATCTTCGAGGTTCCGAAGCCAAATAAGGTCGTCCAAGGATTTGGAGAGCTGTGGGAGGTGAAGAGCTTCGTTGGCCCAGTTGATGCCCTTGGCCATTCCCTTCTTCAGAAACTCCATATCCTTGCGAACCACCTGAGCGAAATGATCGAAGTTGCCGACAATTCGCTGTTGCTGCTTCTTTCCCTTTCTCTTCCAAGGAGACGCTCGAGTCGAGCAAACGACTGAAAGATGCAAAGCCGCTCCACCGAACGTCATCGGAGAGAGCTCCCTGAACAGAAATGGCGGTTAATTGTATCGAATTACTCTGCTTCAATGTGTGTGTAATGGCGGACAGAGCAGCAGCGTCTAAAAGGGGATTTTCTCTCTGGTTGTGATCCGTCGCTTTTTTTTGATTTTGTGGTTGGGGGTAAGCCTGTGAATGGATCGGATTATGGTGCGAGTTCGATCTGAATCCGATCGACGGATCAAATTCGGATATAAGCTTATTTGAATTCGATAAGGTCCCATCCGATTTCACTTGTGGAGAGATATAAAATACATATACATGTGTATGCATATATGGTATTGGGTGACTACAAATATTACACATCATATCATATCACATTATAGTACTAATAAAAGTTGAACTAATTTTTTAAGATTGTTAAATGTTAAATTAATACATTTTTATGGTTTGTTTTTACTGATTTATCATTTTTAATTATAATGATTTTCAGATTCCTTAACTATCATTTAAGTAATATAATATTTAATAATGGTTATATTTGTCACTTCAATAAAACGTTTAGTAAAAAAAATTATTTGATTTTTTAAATATCATTTTACTGACTAAATTACCCCTTTCTATTCCTATATATAACCTACAAATACAACTAAGCAAGTTTTTTAACAAATGTTAGTATAGGTATACTTTAAATGAGATCTATTAATAAACATACTTGAATATGAATAGTTAAATTTAAAAAAAAAATGAAAAAAAAAAAAAAAAAACACGTTTGGTAAACCTGATGCTCTATGTGCTTAGGATTTTATAGTTAATAACGTAAAAGACTCTTTGTTATCCCAATTCTTTGAATCTAAGAGACTTAATTTTCTCTTCATAAATGAGTGCTTTTCTACTTCATCTAAAACCAAAAACGAAAGTCCCATTTCAAAAACTAAAGCTATTGCTACAATCTCTATTTCGTTGTTTATGAGCTACTAAATCATTGATTTTTGAATGAGCTGGTGGAGTAAAAGAGAACCACCAAGAGCAGGGGGTTTTATCTGAGGATGAAGCTTGTACATAAATGGAAGACACTATAAGAGCTTTTACTATATAAATTTTAGATGGGTTCGGTGGGTTTCTATTTCGCTCTACTCGTCCATTCAACTACCTCATCAGTCGTTGCAACAAAGCCACTGCTCTCCCAAAGACTATAGTTTCTACTTCAAAAAACAACTTTGGCCCTTGAGACCTATTCAAAAGAACTAATATAACAATTTCTCAACAACCCAGAAACAAACGCTTATCAAAACAAAAGAAAAAAACAAAACAAAACAAATATTATCATTACCAGGCTTGATAATGTTGTCTTCATTTTATCTCCTCTGCTTTTGTATTTAATTAAGTTGTTGGGTTATTCACTTTCTTTAATTCTTTTAGGAGTGTTGAGCAATATACGATTTGCCATCGAAATACAACGGTGATTGGTTAACAAACGAATGATGCAACAACCTTGTTGCTTCTGAAGTTGCAATATACTTAGCTCTAATGGATAGCAATGTACAGACGCTCGATCCATGGGAAGCTCTCTTCGTCTTTGATTCAGTCTACATGTCATATAACTTTCAGTATAGTTAATGGGTTTCCGATAAATGGTCACGCACGACCTCACTTAGCATTAACAGTGCAACTTATTTCTTCGGATATGCTTTTTTGGAATCAGAGTAGTGGTTCTGATCACGTGTTCGGAGTTTGCTTTCATACCATGGTGATCTCTCATTCATTACCACCCAAAATCATGATTTTTTTTTTATTTTTTTTAGTTTAATCCAAATGGGTATTTTGAAAAAATTTGATGGCTAGTGCATTCGTTTCTTTAATTGTTTCTCGTTCTTCTGATTTAAAGGAGGATGTAGCAATTATAGATGGGATTCTTGAGTTCTTGAAGCAAGCGATTATCTTCTAGACGTTCGGTGTCAGATTCCGCCACCCTTATTCGAACGTTGACAATGTGCTCAGACTATTTTACGTTTCACTGAAAAGTGTACAGTTGACGCTCGAAACGGCACTGGAAAAAAAAAAAAGCAAGAGATATTTGGGTTTTCTTCATTAGCAAGATGGAAGAGCATCTCAAGAACATAAGTGGACAGTGTTGTTTCAACTGTGCCGTTAATAAAAGACAATCCGTTAAGTCACTTAAAAGGCCTTCGTGCTACCGTACGGGTTGTTAATGCCACATGTCATCATCCCTATGATGCCATAGGGATAGTAGGAGAATATAGTAGGAGAGGAAATGCACTCATAATAAATATACTTTATTATATAAATTAGTTAAGTTCAAAAAAATTAATAAGCTCACGCTTCTATGTTTGGTAGTTAAGTTGTAAATCATATGTGCTTAGGATTCAACAATGAATAGAACCAATTATATGGAGGAAGTTACGGGATTAATTGGGTAGCTATGATGACCATGCTTATGAATTTTTTGGCCATAATCTTTTGATGACCTGTATTGATGGTATGCAAAAGACGGATGAGGAGCATATGATAATTAGAATTTCATCTATATAAATCCATCCTCGTGAATGTGATTGAATAATAAATGTCAAATTTGTGAAAGAGTTCATCATGATTCTTAGTTTAGTCACAACTTGTTAATTTATTGTTTGAGTTTCTACTATGATTCCAGTTTGAACAAGAAAACAAGCACCACTAACCAAAAAATGCTCTCAGGCGATAAAAGGACAAGTTGTGGTTGTCTCCTCTAACTTCTGTCTTATCAGTATATGAGCTTAATACTCAAAATTTGATGAAATCAATCATTGCGGTGTCAGTATTGCTCTTTCTGGAAGTTATATGCATTCATGATTGATATATCTTCTCGTTGTTGTTGTGATTTGAATATTTGTATTGAGCATAAGATAATATCTTATATGGTCAGTTATTACAGTATATAACCAACCATTACCCCTCTCTTATGACAGTTCTCCAATGTAACTAATGTTATGTTAAATTAACAAATTATACCCTTCTTCGTATTTTCAATTTTTTTTTGATTGACCCCACACTTCATAATCTTTTTTCTTACATGATATCCTGAATGACTTACCATGTCGCATTGCAAACAACACATTTCTTTTAATTATCGAACGCATATGATTTCTCCTTATCTCGATTACCAATGTTGAGAATATACTGATAATTCAACATAAGGCATATAATTCAAATAAGATTTTAAAATATTTCTTGCAGTTCAAATCACGTATAACTCAACTTGTATTGCATTTGCACTGGAAAATTGTAATAATATATCACATATGAATTGTTTCCCTTACGTTCACATCTCATAGTAACTTAATCAAAGTAGTCTTAAAAAATAGTAAAAATAGTATATTAATTGAGAATTTATATTTGATATAGAGACAGTATAATTATTTCTTTTTACGCAAGCAAGCTTGGCTTTTATACAAACTAACCGTTGGTTAAACATTAAAATTAGTTTCCCATATTTAGAAAATTTATTTTATTGTTATTTTGTTAAAAAAATTATTTCCAAAAAAAATGATTTTAATATATCATTGATTTTAAAAACTTAATCCAATATTTAAAATAAAAATAAAAATTCAAGACGTTTAAGTTAAGATGTGCCTTTAATTCTAACCCTAGTAAAAATTATGAATGCAAACTTAATCTAATTACAAGTAAAAGAAACAATTATTTTTTATAATATTTTTAATTTTATTTATAACCATTCAATGTTTTAATCCACATAAGCTTCATTAATAGCAGTTACTATTATTATTATTTTTCCTATAACTGTCAGTAAATTTTTTTTTCAGTTGTTTACAAGAAAATATTTTTAAAAAAAAATTTGGTTACAATGATGTTTATAGGTTATATATCATCTTATCACGTGCAACGCACGTGCATTATTACTAGTTAATTAAAAATAAGTCATTAGTTTATGATATTTAAATATATATATATCAAATTATATTTCTTTTTATCTCAATTTTTGTAACTGTAGAATAGGTTTATCAAAAATCCGATAATTATTTAGATCTGATCCGATCCAAAACTAATCGGACCTAGTAAGGTTTGATTTGATCCGACTTTTAATCAAATCAACTTCGGATATGCTCTAGTTCGGTACGCATCTGATACGTTGACAGTCCTAGTTGGGGGCGTTTGCTAGTGGAACTATAGGGGTGCAACTCGGTTCGGTTCTGGTTGATCTTAACCCAATACCAAACCGAAATGTAATAACACCAACTCAAAACCGAATTCCAATCTGAATTAGAAAACCCATAAACCAAACCGAATTAGATTAAAATAATCGAAACCCAAACCAAACCAAACTGAATTGCTGTTTGGTTCGGGTTGAAAAACCCACAAACCAATCTGAATTAAATTAAAATAAACGGCACAAGGAACTAAGAGAACGATGAGGAGAAAAAAGCTAAAGTCACTCACATTTGAGACTCCAATTCATACGAAGAAGGTCACAGAAGGAAGATGATTGCCAAAGAAGGCGACCGACAAAGAGGATAGTCGTCGGAGTAGACGATCGTTGAAGAGGAAGCAGACTTGCGGAAATGGCCGGAGAAGTTCTCTCTTGCTGGGTTGTTGAAATCGTGAAGAGTAAAATGAAGATTAAAGAGAAAACCTAAGTTGTCTTTAACACATTTTTTATGTATCTTAAACAAGGTTTATAAATCTAAAACTAATATATGATATATAAAATATAGTATAATTTAAATTCAATTTGGTTTGGTTCAATTCAGTTTGGGTTTCAACAGCCCATTTTGGTTTAAACCAAACCGAGTTATATCCCTAAGTGAAATTATGGAGAATTCGGGTTGTCATGTAACGTTGCTGTGTTGACTCGGACCTTCGGTGACTCGAGCTATGTAGAGGGGTATGTGACCATGTCTGGGTTTTGGGTTTGGTTTAAGTGGGGTCAAGTTGTGGAAAAAGCTTTTGTGCCAGTCCAATATATCCGGTCTACTGGTTCAACACAGTAATAATTCGGAAGTTGAATTACCCGGTTAGTACGGTTTGTTTCTTTTTTTTTTTTTTGGATAAATTACATTAACACACCCTTAGGTTTAATATAATAGTAACAGGTATCCTCAAACCTTAGCTATTACAACAAACTCCTTCCATTAATAACAGTTAATAAAGCAACGGAATATTTGCCTTTTTGGCTTATAGCAATATATTTTAAAGGTATCCTCAAACCTTGGCTATTACAACAAACTCCTTCCATTAAATAACAGTTAATAAAATAACGGAATATTTGTCTGTTTTTGCTTATAGCAATATATTTTAAGGATGAAAATACTCTTATATATCATATTTAATGATGTTAAAAACAAATTAAGTTGCGTATATCTATTATATATACTAAAGTAATCCCCTCAAGCACTTGTTTCTCTCTCCTCCATGTGTGATGAGGTGGACACTCTAGTTTTCTCTCTTCTGTTGTACGCATTCTCTATCCCCGCCCTCTTCCTCTCTCTATCTCTCACGGCACCCTCTTTCTCTCATATGGAGCCTCTCTTTAATTTTTTTGTCTTTTATGATTCTTTATTATCCCTTTGTCTTCTCTCTTTTTCTTTCCAATCTCTCATACGGTCACGGTCAACCAACCAGCTTTTTCTCTTCCTCCAGATTTGAAACGTCCCCATTCTGACGACAATTGCACTTCGACGAACACCTAGTATGGTAAGACTTATTTTTCCTCTTGATTCATTTCTTCTTTCTATTCCTCTTTTACTTTCTTCTTTCTTCTTCCTCTCCTCATTTCTTCTTTCACTGTCTGTACACGAAATCACCCAAGCGCCTCTCCTCATCGAGTCCGCAACCTCACCTTCAATCCCATCTTCTCAGCCGAACCCAGATAGCCCCATCGCACACTCAGTTCGTCCCTCAACCATACCTAAAATCATCCATCTTATCTCTACAACTCTCTCAATCTAACTCAACCCCATTAAACTAGTTCTCGTCTCTTACTCAATTCCAGAAAATTTCCAGTTTGATTGTTAACCTGTTTCCCCTTCTTCCTCTTTATATTTTCTGTTTTTGTAAGTTTGCTCAACCACACCATTTTCAGGAAAAAAAAAATCATTTAATTTGTTTTCCTACTTCCTCGTCATTTTTTCTCTTTTTGCAAGTTTACTCTCTTTCGTTTCTACAATGGCTCCTCTTTATTTTTTCTGTTTTTGTAAGTTTGCTCAACCACACCATTTCCAAAAAATCTTTTCATTTCATTCGTTTTCCTGCTTCCCTGTCTTCTTCATCATTTTTTTTTATCTTTTTGTAGGTTTAAGAGCTGTCTCATGCACTCTCTCTTCCTCTCATATTTTTTTTTCCTAATTCCCCTTCTTTCTCTTTATTTTTTCTGTTTTTGCAGATTCCCCTTCCTCCTCTTTATTTTATTTTTTTTTCTGGTTTTGCAGGTTTGCTCGACCACACCATTTCCATAAATTTTTACATTTCATTTGTTTTTCTGTTTCCCCTTCTTCCTCTTTATTTTTTTTGGTTTTGCAGTTTTGCCTCACCATTTCAAGAATTTTTTTCATTTCATTTGTTTTCTTGCTAACCCTTATTCCTCATCATTTTTCTCTTTTTTGCAGGTTTACACTCTTTCCGATCATTTCTACACCGATGGTCAACAACTTTTCCATATAATTTTGTCCCTCTTATTTTTTTCCAGATTCCACGTTTTCATCTTTATTTTTTCTAACTTTGCAGCTACCCCTTCTTCCTTTTTATTGTTTTCTGATTTTGCAGGTTAGGAGATCGTCTCATTGCTTTGAAATCGTTTCTACAACGGTAGCCCACACCTTCTCCAGTAATTTTTTCCATGTCACTTTTTTCTACCTTCCCCTTCTTCCTCTTTAATTTTTAAAATTTTGCAGGTTCAGACACTTTTTCATTGCTTTCCTATCGTTACAACGGTGCCTTCTCCATTAATTTTTTTCTCATTCACTTTTTTCTACTTTCCCCTGTTAGAAACTTAGAACTGAATATTTATGCAATGAATCTAAATAGCATAAACAATAATATGCAGAAATTGAATCTACTAACCTCCAGCCATAGCCAATATTTGAGATATGAATACAATCTCTTATCTGAAAAATCGCAAGCTTTTAATCAGACAGAATCTTCAGACCTCTAGCACTGCAGCATCAATGGAGCA
>JAUPMG010267450.1:0-19734 GCA_031762675.1 Pachysandra terminalis
GGACCCAGGTCGGGGGCTCTGCTCCCGAACCCCCACCAGCTGCCAGCATATCTTGACCTGCTGCAGGAGCACTGCCTCTCGCCCTCCCTGCAGGGGGCGCTGCCCCCGTGCCTCCCGCGAGCTAACAGCGCAGCTCGACCCGCAGTTCGCCCCGCTCGCAAACCAGCTCAGGCTCCACAATCCCAACATATTCCTCAGAGAAATGGCTGCTCGAAGTCTTTGCATACAGAAAAGAAAACTGTACATTTTGTTTATCCTTAATTGCATTAATTGAGTTAAGCTTCTCTGTTTATGAACTTCTTTGTTGCATTATTTTTCTGGCACATATCCTCGTTGCCTGCCAAAATAAATTTTCACATTCACCAACTGCCAGATTTGGCTATTAGAAGCTCTTATTTGCTTGCTATGATATTTCGTAGAGCTTGCAATTTACGACCCAATTTGCCAACCCGCCCAAACCCAACCCGATTAAACGGGTTAGAATTGACCCTTTTATTAAGTTGGCTGGGTTTGGGTTTAGGTTTTGTCAACCCATTAGTATGGGTTGACTCGAACCCAACCCGCCAACCCACTTGAACCCTTTTAATTTAGATTTTTTTCCCCGTCTTTAATGGGTCCTTATATACTCCAACTAAGACAAGATAATTGTATTGTACATCAAATGCTATATAACTTAAAAACAGTTGAGTTCTAAACTTTATTTTAGGTTTATGTTCATTTCTTCTCAAGCTCTCCAAATCTCACCACGACTGTAAATAAGTGCACGATTACAATTTATAATTGTTTTAACAGTTGTTTTTTTTCCATACGATATTGTCATTTAACAATTTAGTATATTGCCTAGACTATTTCTGGAGTTCTCCTAATTTTTTTAGGGTAAATTACAAAAACCTCACTTAAGGTACGTGTTAATAACAGAAACCTCTTTCACCTATTTGAAATAACATTGTTCCCCTTGTTAGAACACGTTGGCTTAAAAAACTAACGTTTATCAGTCTTGACTAAAATACCCTCACTGATTAATCATATATTTACTAATATAAAATTATTTTATCAAATAACCAAACTACCCCCACTCTGTCTCTTCATCTGTCATTATCCATGGACTATCAACATCTTCTAAAATTCCACATTGAATGTTGATTCTTATTTTCTGCTCTTCAATACTTTCATATAGTGCAAATGGATGCTCTGTTCAGTTTCATGAAAAGTGCTAAAAACAGAGCATCTGTGTAGAGAGAGAGAGAGAGAGAGAGAGAGAGAGAGAGAGAGAGATTAAGGGGGCATTTGGTGAGGATTATAGAATCTAGAGAGATTAAGGGGGCATTTGGTGGGGATTATAGAATAAGATTCTATAATCCTAACCAAACATCCCTAATCGGATTATAGTTCAGATTATAGAATCTGATTATATAATCTTATCAAAATCCAGAATCCATAAAAAGTTGGATTCTCGGATTCTTAACCGATTCTTGCTAAATTTGACTCGAATCAGATTTTCGGGATTCTCTAAAAACTAATGTCTTAAAACCCGGCTTGGATGCTAACCCGATAAAGACAACGGGTTGGGTCAACCTGGTTGAACCGATGGGTGAACCCTGATCGACCTATAAACGCACATGTACAATCTAAAAAAAAACTTGAATTTTTTTTAATTAAAAACCAGAACCGGATATATGATTATAACCGAATATATGATTAAAACCGAATTAATATATGATTTAATTATTTTTTATTTATTAATAACCCATAAAATAATCTAAAAAAACTTAAATTTTTTTATCAATAACAAGAAACAAACCTATGAAAAAAAAAAACGAAATGGTTACTTTCCAATTTGGAACTGAATATATGATTTAAAATCTTATTTCTTTAATTATTTTCTCTTTATTACGAACCCATAAAATAATATAAAAAAACTTGAAATTTTTTTATCAATAACCAGAAACGAACATATGAAAAAAAAAAACGAATTGGTTTCTTTCTAATTTGAAATTTCAATGATGAGAGAGAGAGAGAGAGAGAGAGAGAGAGTTATCGGAATGTAGTCAGAGGATAGTCGGCCGACAATAAAGGTTTGGAGTTCAACGTTTGTAGAGAAAATATCAAGCGTTAAACCTATTTTAGGGTTTTAGAATTTAGAATAAAACTCTAAAACCTCTACGTTGTAATTAGTTAATTACCCCATCGGGTTCCAATTATTGTTTTAACCTGGTCGGGTCACTGGTTTAACCAGTGGGTCTTGCCAAGTTTTTAGACTTATTGGCATAAAAGCCCACCCAACTCGGTTACATCACTGGGTACCAGTTGAACCGGGTGGGTCGGGCCGGGTTTTAAAACACGGCTAAAAAAAATAGAAAGCCGAATGTTTTATTTGCTAGGAAATTTTTATGATTATGAGATTTGTTATTTTATTTAAGAATTAATTAATATTATATAACACAATTATGTTTCATTGTGATTTTATTTTATGTATACAGTCATTAAGGTAGCAAGTATAAATATATCCATATAATCTGGATCAACGAAATGAAATTTGGATTCTAGTTGGCAGAATCAAATTTAAGAATCCAATATCTCCAAATATGATTTTGGATTTTGAAAATCAACAATAAGAATCTGGATTTTCATAATCCGGGATTATAATCAGAATCTAGAATCCGGAATGCCCACCAAATGCCTGATGAGAGAGAGAGAGAGAGAGAGAGAGAGAGAGAGAGAGAGATTCTTGCATACAACAAAAAACTAGATGATTTTGGTGAGGAACGACCTCGTCAACATCGGATGCTTAAGATATCTTTTGCAAATAGCCGCGATGGAGTAGCTCTAAGTTGCAGAGAAGGCTGTATCTTTGTCATGACCCAAACCGGAAACCTCATTGGAGATCCCAAATTTGAATTCGCAACTCTCACCCCAAACAAAGCTTAGGAGTGGTTAAGCAATATCTAGCCAAAAAGCTAAATAAAACATATATTATTAAAGGTATAAGATATGAAATATTAAAGCTCTTAAAATAATATCCGATATAGTCACTCTTCATACAAGCAGTAGAAATAATTTTGAGTCTAGTATTTTCAAATCAATTTCTACTATAAGATTAGGTAAAAACCTCAAAATAAAATCTTAAAGAAGACTAATGTCTATAGGAGATCAAATATCAAAGTAGCAAAGTATAAAGGAAAAATTATATTAAGAGATAATAATGAGGAAGAAAAATAAACATTCAAATCCAAGCAATATACATTTGATAGAAGATAGATATAATACAAATCCATGATCAGTTGAAATCCTAAAAAAACGTTTATACAACCTGAAATTTAAATAAAAACATTTCTAAGCTAATACATTACATCAAATAAATAAGAACAATTGCTACATCTTCATCCGGGCTTCGTCTGGATCTTCTTCTAATGTACCTGAAATGTGGTTGCTTAAAAAGCTTGAGCTACACTAGCCAGTAAGTAAATAACACCACAACTATGCAAGATTAATGCAGAAACAAGTCATTACTCAATAAATCTAGTTCACACAACAAGCAATACAATTAAACAAAATGAGATGCACGAGGTCAATTCATAATTAATGCATGATGTGCACCTATTTTTCAGTAATCATCATATGTGATCTAGCAAACATTCTAATGTGCACGGAGTCTAAGTGGATTCCACAAAGACCGATCCATCTTTGGGTAAGATGTCTTAACAGACCATCCCCCAAAGATAAGATCCTTTCTAAATAGTAATCGTATGTGTTGGCTCCATCATATGATCTCAATCTTGCTACCCAAAGATGCTCACTCAGATACCATCCCCTAGAAAGGCAGAAGTAGTAGATTATTCTATGTGCGCAACATAGTTTCTAGGGGTTTCAACCTAGAGGACACAAGCGCCTCACCTTATTTTCAATCATAGGGAGGAATCCCAAGGCATCACTCAGAACTTCCTGTAAGCAACCAACTTCAAGCTTCAACCAAAAGGGCCTATGGCCAAGATGATCCTAGCACCTCTTTTCTTCTTCTAATACACGGCCGAAAATGAGATAGCGCCCCCCATCTTTTAAGACTACTTGCTGTCTGATTCAAAAAACATATTAACCCATCCTTTTGCAAGACATGGATCTAGATAACATAGATCATCAGCATTCTTCGCTACACCATGGAGCCACGTTGGTGATAGCGATGAAGCTGTAAGTTCTATGTTCCAACTAGGGAATCTCATGCAATCAGGCATACCAGAAGATCTGAAATAATGACGAACCAGTGGTAGCCAAATGCTGGTACTAGCCGTTGATTTCAGATATACAAGATGAATGCCCAGCAGAGCTTTGAAGTATTGAGATAAAAGACCAAGATAATGATGTTGGACACGATTTAGGGTAAAGGAAGGAGAAAACTGACACCATCATCTTGGTCCATTCATGGAAACGAATCGACGTAGTCACCTACTAAGGGGAGACTAGTTAGAACGACAATGTCCAGGGCCATCAGAGCTATATAACTTCTCAGAACAGAAAGGTCCCCAAGAAGAGGAAGAGTTAGCTGGATCTAAAACGAATCTTGAATGAGCTGAAGAAGAAGGAAGGTAAGATTAAATAGCTAAAGAAGTGATTTGATTGGCTATCAGGTCTTGCTCCTTCCCAAGAGACGATGTGTATGAAGATCATCATTACCTTCCATACATCTCTTCAAAACTGACAAAAGACTAAGAGACACTAAGGAAAGTAGGGGGCATATGTTACGACGTATATCTGCTTATCTTCACCGGCCAATGACAACACGACACTTGGTACTCGAATGCCAAACGACACGCTGAACACGACACACAATGAAGCCAAGTGTAGCGCTGAACGCAGCGCACAAGGAAGCCAAGTGTAGTGCTGAAAATGGCGCACAAAGAAGTCAAGTGTAGTGCCAAACATGGCGCACAAGTAAGTTAATAAAAGCGCAACACTTAGCGCTCATAAGAAACCAATAAAAGTATGACACCAGGCTCACACAAGAATAAACAGTAGCGTTGCATATGGAACATGATGGAGTCACAGATGTGAGATGCGTGGCAAGAAGAATCAAAGGCAAGTGAGCTCACATGCTGTAGTGATCCTGACCCTACCATTTAATTTAATTATTAACTGGTAGTTAATCCTAATTAAAATCTTAGGATTTAATTGATACTATAAGCGACAAGAATGGACCTATTTGTAAATAAGAAAAGTTATTGATTAATTGTGTTATTTATGTGAATTAGGTGTAATGGGCTTGGACCCAACACAACACAATTAAGTGGATTAGTGGGCTGGCCGAATAAGCCCATTGGGCAAGGTAAGGGCAGAGAGGGATAATGGGTTCTCCCACTAACTCACGTATCAATCAAAGGAGGAGAGAGAAACTATCTCACACGATCAAAGGAAGAAAGAGAGGGAGAAAAGCTTTGTGTAGAAATCTGGTTTTGGGAAAGAAGAAGAAGAAGAAGGAAAAGAAGATTGGTGATCCTTGTTGCTGGGGATCAACCTAGATCAGAATCTATGTAAACGAGGTAGGGATTCCCGCGTTGCAACGGTAACTTCATTTATTAATGATTTCAATGCTATAGATATATAGGGAATGCATGTTCAGCATATTAGATGTAAGATCTAGAGAAACTAGAAGGAATATTGCTATGTTGTTTGATTCAAATGATCAACTTGTGTTGCTGTGTTTACTATGTTATTGTATGCTCTTATAGATTATATTTGTGTTCTTAGATCCATGATTAATTGTTTGTTGATTTATTGTTTAGATCTATGCAAATAAATTAGGTTTTATGTGTTTGATGTTTGGATCATATGAATAGGTTTTAGAGACTGAAAAGTGATCATTAAAACCTTAGAAAATGCTAGGTTTGAATAGAGGCACGAAGCCCTAGAAGAAAACCCATATTATGGCCAAACTTTCCCTTCGGTAACAGTCTCAGTAGCCACCGAAAAAGCCCAAAAGTCCATGTTCTCTGGACTTGCTACCGAGCCCTGCTAGGAGTGCTACTGAGCCTCTCGGTAAGAGTCTCGATAGCTACCGAGTGGCTACCGAGGCCCAATGAGTTCCAAATTTTAGGGGGATGTTCCCCAATGAGTTGTGCATATGCTTATATAGTTGGTTTGTGTGCAAAGGATCTAGAATTGGTAGAATCATGAAAAGTATAGGAGAAGGTCTAAAACCCAGGATTTGCGGACTGATTCGAATGGAATATGAGGTGATATTGACTAAAAGTTTTTGGATATGATCATAGGACCTTAAGATAGGATTAGTATGAGTAGAAATGGTCTCGTAGGACTTGATTGGTTGAATGGTGCTTTTAGCATCCAATGTTGACACAGGTTTGATGGGTTGATTTCTGTATAACTTGTGTTCGAAATTGATAATGTTTGACTTGAATGATTGATTGAGGGTACTGCGTGTATCCATGACTGTGTCTAATGTTTGTGTATGAATGACTTGAAATTATGATTGTGGATAGGTGAACTTCTATCGTGGGTGAAAGTCCCTAAAGGCAAGGCATGGTAAGGGTGATTCCATCGTGGGTGAAAATCCCTAAAGGAAAGGTCTTGTATGGGTGATTCCACCGTGGGTGAAAGTCCCTAAAGAAAAAGTTTGATTGCAGGTGATTTTTCACCGTGGGTGCAAGTCCCTAAATGGAACATGAGTTTATGGGTATATTCCACCGTGAGTGAAAGTCTCTTAAGGAATATGAATGATGTTTCTACTATGGGTGCAAGTCCCTAAAAGGATGAGTCGTATGGTCTTGAGTTGGAATGAGCATGTGATTGGGCTAGGTCTGGTGACACCCTGCATTGCATTGCATTGCACCTCATTTCACTCCATGCCTGCATAATCCACTTCCATTGCATTGCACGTGTGTTCGAGTTGATTGTGGTGCATATTCATTATGACTTGTTTGATTGTGAATGTGATTGTGATTGGGTTGCATTGGTTGTAGCAAGGTGGGACCTTGTGGTTAATGGTCATTGTAGACACCCCAATTTACACTGATTTGCAAATTTATTCTGTTTTGCAGCTGCTGGATGGCTTGGCTTGAGAATCGGCAACTCCTGAATCACCTCTAATTCCCTTATTTTCGTGTGTAAAATTCTTCAAAAACTCGGAAAAATCATCAAAATGATATTTTTACCCCCAATTCTCTGTTTGATCGAAACTGATAATTTTTGAAAGTCAAAACTTCAGATTCGATTTCTACACGTCACAAGCTTCGAAACGACTGTAAAATCGTTAAAATCCGAATTCGGAGGGTCGATGAGCATTTTGGTAATTTTGAGTTTTTTTTGCTACGTGGCAATTCCGGGTGATGTAGCGCGTTCATGACGTGACACATGCTTTACCCCTAACCTTTTTCTCAAAACCCCTCTTAATTTTTGTTATTTAAAATTTGGTTTATTTTAATTTTTTCAAACTTCCCATTTTACCCTAAAAAGAATCCTTCATTTTATTTCCTCTCGTGGCTATAAAAGCCATACGATCAAAAGTATGAGAAGAAAGGAGAAATCGTGATTCTCTGATTTTGGGAGAAAAGAAACCCTAATCTCTTCAAAAGGAAACCCCAATCCTTAAGGAAGACCTCCATTTGAATCCGGGGCGACGGTGCCGTTCTGGCCTCCTTCAGGTGATCAACACAATTAGCTCCACCCGAATCTGGTAAACCTCTCCTCTTCTATTCTTTTTCACTTTCTCCTTCCTCTTCCTTTTCTTCTGTCGTTTCTCTGCAACTATCAACCCTCTTCACCTCTTCTTCTCCATTAACCAACACCTCCATTACACCCCATCACCCCCGCCTCTAACTTAGACCAGCTGTTGCAGCCATTGCTGCAGCAGCCCCGTTCACTTCTCTCCCCTGCTGCCGCTGTTCCATCTCCACGACCCCCTGTACAGCACTTGGAGCCACCATCTCCGACCGAACGAACCCCATCTCCTTACCTCTGTTCTTTATTAATCTTCTACCTCCATTAAAACCTATAACCAAACCTCTTCTAACCTCCCCTTTTCCAATCCCAAAACAGAGCATCTCCTTCATCAACCCCACCTGCAAAATCCTCTTCCCTTCATCTCATTGATTCCCCACACCAAAAACCTCCACCCGAATCCTTTATTCTCCACTCCAACCGATCCCTCTCTTTTCTCATTGTATGTTCTATTTCTCCGCCCAAATGCAGCGAAACTCCACTACCCTCCACCGTCTGTAACCTCACTTCTCTCCCCATCTGCAGAAACCACCTGCAACACACCCATATTCCACCTCCCTGCAACTCCTCTTCTTCTTCCCCTTGTTTCATCTCCTCCATTTTCTCCTGTAGAAAAGAAAGCCAGACAACTACATTATAAAGCCCCCCACAAAAAAAATCAAAATAACAACAAGACCCAAAAACAAATAACAGAAAGCCCCCTGAACCAAAACTGAACCAAACCGAGCCAACCTTGAACCAAAATCGAACCGACCCAAGCTAGAAAACCAAAGCCAGCCAACCCAAAAATCAGGAAATCTGAACCGACCCTAAGGACCCATTTGGCAGCAATAAAAAAAAGAGCTTAATCTCCACCTTTTGCTACCATCTCTCAAGCCGAGCTACCTCGAGGAGCTCAAAGTGGAGGATAGCACATGGAGACCTTCTGCTACAGGTATATTTTCTTTTATTTTTAGTTTTTATGATTTTATCATATTGATTATTAGTATTTGAAGCATGTTATGAATGAAATCTCTTTTTTGTGAATTTAATCAACTCATGTTTGTAATTGAATAAATTCTTAATGGATGTTTATGTGCAATTTTGTTTTATTTCTTCTTTTCATAATTTTAGGATTATTTCTAATATTTTATCATTTTAAACCAATTTTTAGGATTTTCTTGGAATTTTAGTAATTTTAGTTTATTTTTAGATTTTAATAAATTGGCCAAATAATCTTGAACCGGTTAAACCGGGAGTAGATGGGTGCCTAATACCTTCCCATCTTTCAAATAAACCCCCTTACCTTAATTTTTGGTTAGACTTCTAATTTCATAATTAATTGACAAAACTCATTGGTGACCACCCACACCCCAATCCAATGGGTGGTGGCGACTTCATAACTTAATCAACCTAGGATCCACCCGACCCGGGGGTGATCACAGTTGTAGCATGGAGGGACCATGTGGTTACAAGTATGTTTCCATGGTGGGTGAAAGCCCCTAAAGGAAAGGTTTGTACTGGTGGTTTCCTCCGTGGGTGAAAGTCCCTAAAAGTATGGTTATATATTGTTTGCTTGTGAATATAGTGAGACTATGTGTATGATATGTGATATGTGTTTATGTAGTTAAGGGTGTATTTCCACTGTGGGTGCCAAGTCCTTAAAGGAATGGTATAAGAGACTTCCTACATGGGTGCAATTCCCTAAAGGAATTGTTTTGTGCAAGATATGTGATATGTGTTTATGTGGTTACTTGGCCGCAGTATGGTAGGACCATGTGGTTTAAGTTTATGTGATGGATTGGCCGTAGCATGGTGGGACCATGTAATGTTTTGTTATGGAACATAGTTAGACTATGTGATTGTTATGATCTTGTTGTTATGTCACATGGTGGGATCATGTGTATACATGTATGTTTGTTTTGTTTGGAACAAAGTGGAACCATGTTGAATCTGCTTGAACATGATGGGATCATGTGGGTAGCCTTAACATAGTGGGACTATGGGAATTGTGAACTACTGACTGTTATGACTTGATATGGTATGGTTTCCATGTGAATGGTGATTTCATATGATGATTATAATATTCATGCTAGTATGCAAGATATAGTATGATGACATGTTTAATACACATATGACTGTGATAGTATATAATGAAATGAAATGCATGAAATTAACCGTATTGATTCGCATGCATAAAAGTAGATATTGTAGTCTCGTAGGATTTCTCTACTAGGCTTTAGCTAATCCTTATTTTTACAGGTGATCGGATTGTCTGAGTCCTGACTGGCTTTTGGAGATGGTGTTTGAGATACTGTTGCTTTTGAGACTACATGACTATGTTTATTTGGTTTGACCCTTAGAGGGCAGAATTGTAATAGATGATATTCGAATTACTTTATTTGTGGGTTGATGCTTAACTTAGTTTTGGTTGGGCCATGGTTTTAAATTTGAGAGACTTCCGGTAGTATTTATATTCTGTTGAGACTCCAATTCAACCAGGTAAGGGTTGACATTGTGGATGGTTATCCGTCCAAATGTGACTCGGTTAATTCAGATAGCGATGATGACTTAGCTATCTTGATGACTAGGACTCCTGGGTCTACTCTAGAGGATCCTATTCCTATCATAAGATCTATTCAAGAGATTCCTTCTGAGGAGACCACTAATTCTGTAGTTTCCAATGATGAGGACCTTTAGAACATCTATGTTGCTCTCTTCCTAGAGTACCATAAGCTAATTGGAATGGTTAGTAAGCTGAGATGTCAAAACAATGAGTTGTCTGTTGACATTGAGTTAATTCAGATAATTATTGAGACTTTAACCGTAGATGCTAAAACTTTAAAAGCTGAAGTTGACAGGTTGCAATTCTTATTAGCCATTAGCCAACAAGATGATTTAGAGTTGGAAAATGCAAAATTTGAAAACTCTAAGTTGCTAGCCGAAGTTAGACAACTTCAATAATCCCGGGATAGGATGGGTCAGACTCCATAATCAGATCCATAGCATACCCGACTCCCTCTCTACCTTTGAGATGGGTAAGTCTGCATCCCGCAATCCTACCCCTGGTACTCCTAAGACAGAGTCCCACACTTGCGGTGGCTCCAAACATTTACACCTTGTGTGTAGTCTTACTCGTGCCCGGCAAAACACCACCGTTTTGGACAAAGGGAAAAGTGTAATACCCGCCTTTCTAGGAACCCCTTCCTTGTTTGACATCCACAAATCTGGTAAAAAGGGTGTTTCTAAGAAGAGGAAGACTAGGAGAAACGTCTTTCCTAGTTGGACTTCATCTCTATCTTGTGTACGGGATCATAATATCAGATACATATGCTTATCTACTCATACTACGAAAAGTAAGACTGACCCACGTAGTTGGTATCTAGATAGTGGGGCCATCAGACACATGACTGGAGATAGATCTTCCTTCACTACCTTTGAAGATTTCAAATGAGGATCTGCGTCTTATGGAGATGTTAGTTAGTCACTAATTACTGGTAGGGGATCAGTTGCATTTCCTAATATGCCTACCATTGATGATGTCCTTTATGTAGAAGTTTTGAGACACAACCTTCTACGTGTATCACAGCTATGTTATATTGGATATACGGTGACCTTTAGGCGTGGTTGCAGTGACACCATTGAAAATTATCATGAAAGATCTCAGAACTGCAGACCACTGCTATATGGTAAAAGAATAGACTTCCACCTCTCCTTCAACCTGCCTCATGGCTTCAACTCCTGAAGGGGATGATCTTCAAGAAAATGTTTTTACTCCTTCAAGAAAAATCATTGAGTGCAATTACTATGGAAGGAAAGGACATCTTGCTATGGAATGCAAGATGAAACTCCGTGGTCCTATCTTCTTCCATAAATTTAAATTTATGGAGAAAGAGACAACGGTTGAGACTAACCCTCGAGGGTACAGCGTACCATTTGATAAGGGTAAGTCTCCTCTGTCTCTTAGGATCCCGACTCTACTGCCGCCCTTACCTTAAACATACAAAGGAATTGTTTTCCCTGATTAATCAGATGAACAAGAACTTCAAGCTGAAAGCAGTAGAGGGAAGTAGGTCTAGAACGCCACCTAGACCTCCTTCAAATCCCACTTCGTGGGTCCCTGAGGAGTGATCTCCTCGGTGGGTATCACATACAAAGGCGTCAAATTGATTGACTTATCTTTTATGCTCGAGTATGTGATACGCAGACTACCTATGCACATGATATTTTTCATATTTTTTCCTTTTGTGTGCATATTTAGTTTGTTTTTTTTGTGTTATGTGCATTTTAATTAGTCTTTCTATTTATTTGCACACTTCACGGTGGCTTGTGGTGTTCTCAGAAGTTTAGAAATCTCTCTTTGAGTTTTCTAAATTGTTTTGAGCATTTTTCTTGGTTTTGGTACCCGATCGACCGGCCACATGCGGGATTTACAATTTTGAGGCGTAGCTTAGGTATTTAAAACCCTTCTTTTTCCTTATTTTTCCATTTCTTTTGTCTTCTTCTTTCCTTCTAGGTTTTTCTTCTTTGGAGTTTTCTTGATTCCTCTTCAAGCCTTGCTAGGAGATCAAATCAAGTAAGTTTTAGTTGTTTATTTTGGTTTATTTCTTGATTCTTCTTGTTTTTTTTTGTTTTTTTTTTTGCCTTAGCTAACCATTGAATGTTTCTTTTCTTATTGTGTGTTTTTGTTCTTGTTCTTATGGTTGCCTGTTTTTCTCCCTTTCCTTGTTTCCATTGCGTTCTTTTGATTTTTTTTTCTCATTGTGTTTTCTAGTTCCTTTGAGTTTAGATTGTTGTAGTTTCTTTTTTTTTTCTTAGTTCATTTGTGTCTTATAGGTTTCTAACCTAGCTTAGCAAGCCTATTAAAACTTGGGCTAAGAAACCTCGTAGGGGAGGAGCTTCTTCCTCTGCCTTCCCTAGCACCACAAGGTCTCCACCATCAGTTGGTCCAACATCTTGTACTGGGGTGATCCTGCTATTCCTCATATTGTAAGGGTCTTCTACATTCATATTTCTTCATATAATCTATTATCCCTTCAGTTTGAGGTTGCTTAGAATGGGAAGCTGTCGAGAGTGTCACCTGGCCTTATCTCGCCTATGATTGAAGTGCCACTCTCCTCCAGTCTTGAGGCCTTGGTTGATTTCGACTCATCTCGGTTAACGGCTGCAGTGAGACATCTTTGTGGTACTGATGTAGAACTTAGCAAAGATTTTTCGCTTAAGGTCTCTTACCTTCGTCCCTCCTATCAGATCTTGCATCACTTCTTTACATCTAATGTTTATCCGAGAAGCGGGAACAAGTCAGAATTGCCCCAATCTATGATTCATTTTCTTTGCTTGGTGGTGACTGGTGTTCATTTCTATCTTCCTTCTGTCATTTGTCGAGAAATTATTCTCTATTTCATTTCTCCTCACGATGCTTTCCCCTTTGGGTATGTCATTACTAAGTTGGGTTTAGCTGTTGGCTTGGTGCCTTCTCCTAGTGATACACTAATCCGCTCTTTTGCGTTCTCAAAGGCCAATCTGTCTAAGATGTGTCTTAGAGTTTTTTCTTCAAATCAAGAGTCTGTTGCTGAGGAGGTTGTTGGTGATGTGGGGAGAGAGAAGCAGGAGCATGATATTCTATATCCTTCCCAGCAGCCAGAGTCTTGCCTCACCACCAGAGAGTTATTGGAGTTACTTGTTGCAAAGATGGGAGCTCTCCGTCATCAGTCCGATGCTCGTGACGTGCAACTGTCTCTCATGGAGAGAGCACTTGCACGCTCTAAGAGGAGCTTATCAAGCATCTCCTTTGGGTGTCGGGCAACTGGGTATCCTATTCCTCCACCTCCATCGGATACTGATGAAGACCTTCTGCTGGTTTGACTGTCCTTGGTTTTGTTTTGTTCGTATGTATTGATGACTTTCTTTTGTGGGCTGTACTTACGAGTTATGGCATAGCATGGTGATTGATATATTTCGGCCTATGTTTTGAATCTTGTTGTACTCATGTCCTCTTATAGACTACTTTGCAGCATTTTAGTACATTTCTTGTATGATTTGTTTTGAGGTGCCTACATTTGTGTAGACTTGTTGCTTTCTTGCATATTTTTATATCTTGTTTACACATTGCCTTGAATGGACCTTTGCATCACTCATATCGGGGTCTATACTTGGTATGTATAAGCTATGCATGTTTTCATAATTATATTCTTTCATAGCTTATACTTGCTTGCATTGGTTATACCATGTTTTCATGCTTATTGCTTTTGTATGATCTTTGCTTGGTGATTTGGATTAGGTGGCATTTTTTTGTGTACACTTTCGGAACCTGCATGATGTGGCTTATTGTTATACTTTCCACATGCTTGTTCCGGGATGTGTCTTGTGCTTATAGTTATACATTGCTTAGACTCACACAATGCATACACACCATCATGCTCATCTTATACAAATCACAGTCCCCCATTGGGACTGGGGCTTTAGGATGCCTAATGAGGTCTCACAAATCATTGCATGTTGCTTACAATTATATCTTGCTATGCATTTGTGTTTGTTTCCTACACAGCATGCCTTGTTGCTTATCTTTTGGTGCATGTCCTGAGGTGCTTAGAGGTTGTTATGTTTTTCTTGTCTATTCTTGGAACCAACCTATAAACCTCAAATTATGTATACAATGACCTTACAAGTCTCTTGTAGTGAGTATGCATAATTTTGTGTTTGCCTTGGTTTAAGTTCATCCCTTGGAGTTGGAGTGCACCGAGCTAGAAAACACCTTGTGTTTGCCTTGGTTTGAGTTCATCCTTTGGGTTGGAGTACACCAAGTTAGCAAACACTTTGGGATTTCCCTCAAAACTTTTACATCTCTTTGTCTATTTATGAAAAAAGTGGGGGATCTAGGTACTGCACTCATGGTTGCTTGTAGGTATTTCTCTATTTTTTCTGTAGGTATGTCCAAGTATAGGGGAGTGTTGAGGTGGAGCACAAAGAGTTGTATTTTCTTGAGTCCTTTGTATCTCAGTTTTTGCTTTTGGATTGAATTGTAATTATTGCAGATCTTTTGTATTCAGTTCATAGAGGTCTAATATGTGTGTTGTACTAGGTTAGGTTTTTTGTCGCAAATTGACAAAGTGAGAGATTGTAAATGTCGTAGGTATTTCCTATACATTCCTAGTGTTTGTCAATGTTGTGACATAGTCCTTGAGCGTCTATAACCTGGTATATTGAAGATCAAGTGTTGTGGATCCAAGGAAGACCAAGCTACATCAGATAATCTATTGGATTGGTTCCCTATCCAAGGTATACACACACATGAACTAGAAAGCCCCTAGAAATAAATATTCATTGCATATTGACTTGTTTCAAGGGAGATTGGGATACCCTTACCACTTAAAGTACATTCTGCGATCCTTGGCCATTTGGACTCATGTCTGGATAGCAAAAGACTGCCCATGGATGGTTGATACTTTTCATGCCCCGAAACCTGTGGCACAAATCCCTATGCAGGTGGTACGGATCTCAAGGTGAGACCTTCGGGTTCCAACCATGGAACGCGGATCGCCATATTATTCACAAAGTAATAAAAGCAATAAGACTACTTTTATTAACATTAACAGAGTGTGAAAGATAACAAAATGAACTTACATGTAATTCCATGGCTTCAACAGAGCCATGATCCCCAAAAGAAAACAAAGTAATCAAAAAAGGACATAATGCCAATACATTCAAACTTATTCATGAGAATAAAATCATATGTTCTAAACAGAATAGAAATAAATAGCAGCATTAAGCCATATCCATCATCATCCCATCTCATCCTGCAACATGAAAAGTCGTCAGAGCTTAGAATGCTCAGTAAGTGAAATATCTGTCACCAATCCTCATAAAATACCATTAGTAAAACTAAAGAAATGATACTAGAGAAGTACGATAACGAGACTCATGTCCTATGTTGATTCATGGATGATATGAAGTATGCTATGAGAATGTGTCATTCAAATGTCCTACATGGTATGCTTAATCAAAAGAATGCAAATGGGCTATGAAATGAAATGAACCGAGCTAATGTTTTATGTTAAGTAACCCTCATCATACTTCAGTATCAAGAACCATTTCGGGACATAGGTCACCAGGAGTAGCCGGATACCCATCTCTTCGTTATGGGTCGCTAACCCATGGTACAAAGACCACCACTTGCTGATCTTATGGGAGCTGAGCCCAAGGTCTAGCCAACCTTATAGAACCTTGCAAGAATCCTATACTTATTTAAATGGGACTTTCAACCCATAGGTGTAGTCAACCTCACAGGAACCTCGCTAGGAATCCTTACTTGCACCTCCTGGGCTCACTTAACAACCACATCAACCTATCATGCATGAAATCATTACCTTAGGATTTTCGATGATAATTCTCATCAGAAACTATCCACGCACCCATACACGCAGATAATCTGCCAAACACCATCATAAGTACCCTAACCACGAGTTCGTAGGATTTCCAGTCATAACACCCTTCAGAAGCTACCCGTGCGCCCATACACACGGATAATTCGCCGAATGCCATCGCGGGTATCCTATCCAATGAACAAATCATAAAACAACAATCTCAAATCTAGTGTAACATCATAAGGAGTCTATGGTACCAATCACCAAACATATGGATTCAAGAACCCCAATTGAAAGTCTGGTCGGTAGGCTAGTTGTCAGGACTGGGGTATGCCATGGAAATCAAAGTTGGTCCCTCACTGGTGGGTCCAAGCCCATTGACCTTGTCTTGGTTTCAATAGGACAACTCCACACTCATGAGGTTCATGCCACCCCTCCCAACCACCTGAATTCCTCAAAAACATACCCCTATCGGCAGCCTAGCTGGTGTGCCAGTGCCTATCGACGGGTAAAACCTGTGTATTTCAATCCCTGTCAACAGACTGGTTGGTGGACCGGTGCCTGCCGATAGGTTACGGGACAGAATCCTATATTTGGTCCCAAAATCCATGAAAACAATCTTATCCAATACGAAGGCACACAAATCAAGTATAAGCATTTAATTCATGATCAAATCAATTCAAAACACACGAATCATCAACTAATCAAGAAATCAAATGGATAATCATGCATCTTGATATAAATACACGATCGAAAGAACAACCATGGTATGATACGAGAATCATACAGAAAATGGGACTTACCTCTCTTGTGTTGAGTTTCTGATCTGTAGACTTTTCTTCTTCCTTCTTCCTCTTCCTTTCCCTCCTTCTTCCTTCTTCTTTCTTGTCCTCTTCTTCTTCTTCACTATAAGGGAACGTCTAGGGTTAGATCTCTAACCCGTCTCTCTTCTTAACCCTCACCAGACACCCTCTTAAATGATTTCCTATGAGATGGTTAGTGAGGGGGGATTGTTATGGTAATCTTCCTTCTATTCCTCTCACTTCCAATATCTCACATCCACACACCTTCTTACGTTCAAACTTGAATGTCAAATTATATATTACGATTAATACCCAGAATGTTTCTTACTCACACTTAAACCCCCAAAACAAATATTTTATTTCAAAAACAGTCCTAGTGTTCTAGTCAGCTTACGGATCATCATAATTAATTTCTGAAACACACCCAATAAATTTTATAAAATTATTTTTATTACTTTTAAAAGTTAGAAATAGGAATTATTGGGTTCAAGTCATTACTACCCACCTCCCTTAAAAGAACTTCACCCTTGAAATTTTGTAAGATGAAAGTCCTCGGATAGGAACAATCACACCAACTATTGAAACTCGCATCATTCTCACCCTCAATTATATTCACTCAATAAGACATAATATCAATTTAACTTAAACATTTCCAGCCAACCATAGTATATTCTTAATTAGCTCATACCATCACATTGTGGTATTCAAACCTATTGAAGTCCAAATAATCATTAAGATATATTTCACACATTAACTACATATGATATGTTATTCATCATTATCATTGGGTGGGACAAACAACCATACCATTCACATTTTAATTATAACATTCAGATTATTACAAAACAGTCATTCATTAATCATCATAGTCAAAACACATTATGTAATAACCTGAATAAATTGTAAAAATAATAATGGAGAACCTTAGGGTAGGTTGATAATTTGTTTAGATTGATGAGTTAAATTCACTTAGTAAATCTAGTTTAGATCATTTAACATTCATAATCACAGTGAGTCACATTAGAAATCCCTAAATCATTAACTGATTAATTTAGACTGTTAAACTTAGGGATAGTGTTAATCAGATGACTTAAATTAGTGATCAAATAGGAATAAATTATTATAGAGGCTTTGATCTTACTATTAGTGTATTTTTGTATTCTATATCATGTGATGGATATTAATCTTGGTTGGATCGCCGATCGGATTAAATCCGTCCATGCGATCAAGCGTGATGTGATTTTTGAGTATCACTGCTATGTATAGTAGTCTAGCTCACATTTGTTGAGAGAATGGCAAACCTGTAAATTAGGTTATTTAGTGAGGTGTATGACTAGGATTAATTGTGGGAATGTGTGGCTTAGATCTATCTAGAAAGTGTTTTGTCCTTAGTGTATTGAGGGATGAGGTGTGGAGTTAGATTTAGAGTGGTTAGAATTGTGTGGCTTAGATCTAAGTGGTTGGGGTGGTTAGAAATGGATGGCTAGGATGAGAGTGGGTGAAATTGGATGGTTACGATTAGATGATTGAGATGGAGGGTTGAGATGGAGTTTGAGAGAAATGGAAGGCTTGGATGATGACATGTGTTAAGGTTAGGTTGAGATGAAAAGAGAGAATCTCATATTCTCTATGGGATTGTTTGGGTTGGAGGCTAGGGTTTAGTTTGGAGCTTGGAGGTGAGCTTGGAGAAGAAGGAAGAGAGAGGGAAGCTTAGTGATGATTGAGGGTTTTACATCTTCAATCAAGGAGGTAAGTGGATATCTTCATGAATCTACTTAGACATCTTTAGATTTCATGCTTTTTCTTTTACTTTCATGTTCATGACATATTGGGATGATTCAAATGGCTAAGAAGATAGGTTAGGACACTTTTCATGTTGTAGACTAGATCTAAATACTTGGTTATTAACCTTAGTTGATTTTGGTTGGAGAATAGGTTTAATTTTCTTAATCTTAGATGTTAGTTTAATCTTAGGTTTTAACGTGGTATTGTAGTGGGATTTGGTAAGTAATGTAAGATAAAAGTTTCCCTAATGTTGTGTAAACAAAATGCTGAAAAAACCCCTTGAATGTAGCCTGTTCGCGACGTTTGGCGAACTCTTAGGTACGTCGAACGATCGCCGAACATGAATTCTGGGCTGAGGGCAGACATCTCGGTGCGCCGAGGTTGAATGTCAACCGAGAGGTCGCTGATGTAGCTTCATGGTGCCGAAATCTGCTTCAGTGCGTCGACTGGGTCGCCTAAAAAGGAAGTCCTAGAATTGTCTCCGAATCTCAGAGTGATCCGTCGAGGTCACCAAGATGTACTTTGGTGTGCCGAAGGAGACACTGAAAAGGTCGCCGAGAAATCAAATCCTGGAATTGTCGCTGAATCGCAGGTGAGGTCCGTCGAGGAGGTTGCCGAAAGGGATCTTAGTTAGCCGAAGACCTCGCCGAACCTGTAGAATGGACCAATTCCATTTAATAATAGTAGTATACTTTCGTAGTGTAGAAATGGTGAGTGTCATGCCTGCCTAGTAATTGTTGCGTGATTTTGTACTTGCAATTGTGTGTGACATGATATTATAGGTTATTTAATGTACTTTGATGGATTGTGGTGTGTTCCATGTCTATGTATAATAGTATGCATGTTTTAACTAGATCCTAATGCACTCTGTACACAAAATATAATGTAACTTGTTTGTATGACATATGCACATACCAGGTTGTTAGTATAGCTTTTACCTCTTAACTTAGATTAGTATAATCGGAATATACGAATGTAAAAGGTTGAATTGGAATAGTCAAGCACCTGTAATTGTTTCCTCATGGAACTATATCCATGCAGTGATGAAATGTGAAAGATTGACAAAGATGGTCAACACC
>JAUPMG010267479.1:0-19731 GCA_031762675.1 Pachysandra terminalis
TTTAAACTTACTTAGAACGCCAATGCTATTAAACTTTCAGATTTTGAGGCCAATGTAGTTGCAAATGCATTAGGCTGCGGAATTTAAAAAAAGCAAGCCCTAAAGAGACAGGAAAAACTCGAAAATGACTATTACTAGGCTGTGGATTAGAATCCCGGATAAAAGGTAGGGATTCCCATCGATTTACAATAGTTATATCGATAGATCATAATGATGCTATAGATATAAGTTGGATTGCATGACTTGATGGTTTTTATGCATGATCTGAACAGATTAATGTGATCTTGTAGTATTTTGTATATGACCATTGAATAATATCTTATGAATGATTTGTATGTTTACAGGATTAAGCTTGTTTAGATTTAAGTTTAATGTGTTTGTGATAATCCTATGGGTTCATATAGATTAATTGTGATTTTTCTAGAATTATTTAGAGTATGTTGATTGATTTGTGTAATGAAGATCTATAAGTATTGTCTAAATTGGATAGGTTGAGGTTTGATTAAGTTTATGATGATTTTAAGTTAATATGTGATGTTAAGAAGTGTAAAAATATGTGTTGGAGCGTTGGGCACGAAGCCCTAGATGAAAAACTAGTTCTGGGCTAAATTTAGGCTCTCGGTACATGCTGAGACATCTACCGAAAATGCCTAGATAATACAGCTCTCGGGACTATCTATCGAGCCTCGGTAGGTCATCTACTGACATTCTCGATAGGACTCTTGGTACATACCGAGGATCTACCGAGCCCCATATGGAACCAAATTTTAGGGAAAGTTCCCATGAGGTGTTTTACACATGTGCATGAGGTTGGTTTGTTTGCTAAAAAGATGGTTAAGGCTGAATGTTAAAAAGTGTATGATGGGGTCTGATTTTCAGGAAAATAGGGCATTCATGGATGTGATATGATGAGATTTTGACTTTAAGGAGTTTGGACTTAGATATTGGATTACAAGATAAGGTTGGGATGGTTAGCAATGTTAGTATAGGAAATTGAATTGTTTGATTGGTGTTTGTAGCATCCACTGTTCTATCTTATGATTGGTTCTAATATTGAATTGTGTGATGTTTGAGTGGTACTGGGAGTATCCACTACCTATGTATGTGTAAGAACCTGAATAATCCCTAAAAATCTTAACTTGAGATCTTAAGGTAATATGGTAATTAGTAAATTTGGTTATTTAATTTCACAAATTAATTAGGATTAGAACTCTTAAAATCCTTAATCCTATAAGACATACTAGAAATTCCTTAAGTCACGAAAACTGATCAGGTCAGCCGGATAGACTTAGCATGCAGTGTGGGTCAGATAACTGAACTTAGCAGTTAAATTGGAAATAAAATCAATTAGCAAGATAATAATTGGTTTAGACAACCAAGGAGATTCATTTGAAGCCCCTAATTATATTTGCAACATAATTAATTAATAGGGTAATTAAATTTGAATAATAGAACTAGAAACCTTGTTTTGCCCCTGTAGTTGTTTTAATTACAAGTTTTTCCTTAAGACAATATAGAATGTATAACCAAACACAACCTCATTTTCTCGCTTTCTCTCCATCTCATCTCTTTTATCTCTTGTGGAACTCATGGAAAAGAAGAAGTAGAAGCTCTAATGTCTTCAAATGCAAGGTGGAGAGACCTCAGAACGCAACCCGGCAACGCCCAAGTTGAGTTTTCTTTCGATGCAAGTGTTATTTATTTATATTTCAATGTTATGATCATGGGGAAGATCATAATTGATTGCGTTCTTCCTCCCCCATGAATTTGGTAGTTAGATTACATGTTTTAGGGATCACATTACATGCTATTGACACCCCCTATCTTGTAGATATCCTATGTGAACCGATTTGTTTGATTTCGGTTTCTAGGGTTTGGGATTTAGGGAGAAATGAGTAGATACATTGTTTGGACTGATCCCCTTGACCTAGAAACCCATTTCAAAGCTCCATTAGTTGATTAGCAACATCCATGTGAAAATTTACCCAGACAATACCCCATCCCGAGCTTCGACGAGCTGAGGAGTCCGCCGAATCTCAGAGCAGATTCCAATTCATTGGAATTGTTGCCAAGACCAAGTTCGGTGCGCCGAAACTGACTTCGGTGTGCCGAAGACCCCGTCGAGCCCCAATTTTAGATTTGAACCAGGGTCACATTTTTCTATTGAGACTCATTCGGACCATTTCCCAAAGTGCCAAACCATTTGGCACACTTTTGCCATTTTTGGCGAGTCGAGAGGTCGCCAAGGACCCCGCCGAGTGTCTCCTCTGGTCCGATGTAGGAGATTTAGTTATGGGCATGCATAGAATGACCAACCTCACATGTTTGGCATGTTTTTGGAGCCAGTAGACTTACCGTGCAAAATATGACTCTCTAATCCAAATGTTAGCCATTCTAGAATTGACCGAGTAATAGGAGATTTGTGGGTAACTTGTGTAAGTGACCCCAAAGCCCTTCCTTGAGCTCTCTACTATCATTTTACATATGTTTGGGTATTAAAGGTAGTGGTCGTGATGTTTTAACCCTCATATTAGATAGAAATGTGAATATTGCCTTGTTTCTTTACATAATTTGCATGTGGACTGTTAGATAGGGAATCTATATACTTCAATGCAATTATTTTGATGAATGGTCTATGTTTAGAGGCTTAAATGTGCCTAGTGTGTAGTATGAGGCATGTGTGTGCTCTATTTGGATTGTCTCATTCTCATACTTGGTTTATGCTCACTTTGCTTTCTTATTTGACTTAATAACTATTGATTAGCTAAATGTAGTGTGTTGTACTATGGTGTCTTATAGAGTAGGATCATGAAACTGTGCCCATGTGCTTGCTTGTTTGAATATATTCCTATGAAGCATTGTGTGAACGCATTAATTAAAGGATTTGAATACTATGAGTTGCATATGGACCATCCTGCGGTAATAGCCCAGTCTAATACCCCATGTGATATCCTCAGGTTTAGACTGTCAGATGAGATGATTTGACTTATTAACCCTTGTTGTCCTATGAGAGGACTTTATTATTTTGTCCAAGCTAAGAGAGAACCCTTTTTCTAGTGTGCCTAGAATGACTTGTGGCTAGATGATATTTTCGCCTAAGCTGTGGGAGAGCCCTCGTGTTTGTATGCCTCGTAGACTTGAGGGAAGATGATTCCCAAGGATTGTCACATTGGTACGGCTTAGAAAAGAGTGAATTATGATTATACCCTTTCTGTTGGATGTGAATATGTATGACTCCTTGAACATGTGCATTTAGTCCCTTTCTTTTCTCGCCTTTAGAACACCTTAGGTTGTTCTTATATATTTTGATTTCGTTTGTATTTTCACAATTACTATTACTATTTACATTCATTCATCAACATTTCCTTGCTTTTGTCGATCACTTTACATCCTCTCAACAACATCGATAACTACACACTACGTACTGTTTTATATATATTTATGTGATTGAATACAATTCCTTGTTTCACTATTACAAATCATTAGTATTTACACATATATACTATCAACCTTTTACAGCATTCTTTTTCTCGATGAATACAAGTTTTTCGTACTAATATTTTACTACATCTCTTTCCCAAATTGCATCTTCCTACATTATGTATTTCATATGTCGTCATTTATTTTATTTACGTGACTACTAGTCAATTTCTTTTCAATGCAACCATTGTTATTTTCTGCTTTTACATGTGGTGTTTATTTTGGATGTATGCTTCAACGTTTCTCTCTAACATATGTCGGTCGAATGTTTTCCCTCTTTGTAATGTTTATCGATGCTAATGAATCTCCTCTTACTTCATTTTTGTATCACTAGAATTTTGAAAACACATGTTTTTGATTTCAAACTTTGTAGTTTTTTCAGAACCTTTTCGGCTGTGGAAAGGCTAGCGATGTCATTCCATCCTTAGCCATCATGTCTTCACCACCTTCTCTTCCTGAGGATTATCTTTAGATGATCTTGATGATTTCCCTTTAGATACCTTTAGATGTTTTCTTTCGATGTGTTGTTTTCGAATGTTTTTCTTTCTTGAAATCCAAATGTTTTTACTTTAAATGTTTTCACTTTTCAGATATAATGCTTGTGGTATGTTTTAGTTTCCTTCTTGCAGTATATTAGACGAGTTGTTGTCCGGTGTTTTACTTTGATGCTTGTTTGTGTTGTTAATGAAATCTTGGTTAGTTTCACCTTGAGTACTTAAAAATTTAACGTAGGTTTTTAATATCAAATAAAAAGCACTTGATCAATTAAATTAGAAACTAACTGTAAGAGCCTGAATAATTATCGGTAATAATTTAATTAAAACTCAGATTTAATTGGAGACCTAGTAAACTAAATTCACTAATAGGCAGAATTAGTACTCACTTAATCTTTAACCTCATAAAACTCATTAGGATCACCCTTAAACCCTTAAAATTGATCAGGTAAGTTAATGAAATATAGGGTGGTAGATTAATTAGGCAATAGTGACCTTAGCAATTAAATGAAAATAAATAATCTGGCAAGATAATGATTATATCTGGTAGTTTTAGAGGCACACCTCAGATCCATCAGGAAAACCCTATCAATAACTGCATAGGAGTTCAATTTGAAATTATAGGACCAGAAACCCCGTTATGCCCCTACAGCTGACCCTTTTCTCAACTTGACCATTAGGGCCTATAAATAGAACACATAGCTCATATTTGCATTTCTTCCTCCTTTCCCATTCTCTTGGAGCCTTGGAGATGAAGGGAGAACGTCAGAGACTTAGGAGACGCGACAGAGCAACCTCGATGCACCCTAACAACACCCCGAGTTGAGTAACTTTCTTTGATATTGTATTTGGTTTTGTTTTCGCATTGTGACCAAAGGGAAAGGTTTATTGTTGATTTCCCTCTTCCCTTTGGATCTAATGCATGATTTCCCTGCCTAGTATGTTATTAAAATCCCTGGAATTCCTTTGTGAACTGAGTTGAGAATCCAAATCCCTAAGGTTGTGAAATCTGAGAGAAACCCACAAATACCCAATATAGACTAATAATATTGGAATAAAAAGCATAACCGAGTCTTCCTAGTAGGTTGTATAACCTCCGGGTGGAATTTCAGCCTATTTGGACTCTTCCTGTGGTTCGGCGCGTCGAGCAGCCTGTCGAATCTTAGAGCTTTTCCTAAGCTCACTGGAATGGTCGCAGAGACCCTGTTCAGTGAGTCGAAGAGGTCGCCGAACCCAAATATTGAAGAGAAACCAAGTTCACTTTTGGTCTATTGAGCCTCATCTAAACCAGTTCCCGAAGTGCCAAGTCATTTGGCACACTTTAGCCTTTTTGGGTGAGCCGAGTGGTTCCCTTGGTCCTGTGTTGAAGGTCAGGTTATGGGCATGTGTAGAATGATTAACCTCACGTGTTTGGCACATTTTCGGAGCGAAAAGACTTACCATGCAAAATATGACCCCCCAACCCAAAAGTTAGCTTTCCTAGAATCGGCCAAGCAATAGGAGATTTTGGGGAAATTCATGTAAGTAGTCTCAAAACCTTTCCTTTAGCTCAAGAATATCATTTCACATATGTTTGGACATCAAGAGTAGTAGTTATGTGTATTAAACCTTGTTTTGGTTGGAAAAGTAATTAATGTCTTAGCTCCTTGCTTAACTTGCAATTGTGAACTATTGGAAATGATAGTCTATATACCTCATTGCATATTCTTGATGAATGGACCATGTTTGGTTGCTTAAAGATGATTAGTGATGTGCGGTTTCGCAAGTATACAAAATCGTGGCAAGTAATAAAGTGATGAAATAGAGTGTCGAACCCAGAGTGAATGTTTAGCTACTAAATACCAAAATTTCTACCCTAAAATCTATTTGGACAATCAAATAGTGAGATGGGTGTTTGAAAACTTAACTAACAATTAAAATTAATGACTAAGAAAATAAAATAACAAGTTTAACCAGTTAATTAAAACACTAAGGCATTTGATTTCATCATAGCAAATCCGAATTAAATTCTAAGTAATCATGCTATTGAAAATTATAATCCAGTTTGAAAGCGAAACCCCTTTATTTATCCAAAGGTCTCTCTCGAGCACCAATGAACTTACCCCCATGCGATAACCCACTATATCTCTATGTGAATTTAAATGCATTCAAGCACATTAAGTTATTGGAGTTTATATCTAAAGCTACATAAACCATGCCAATACCTCTATTAACATGTAGAGAATGGAATTTTATCACAAGAAACTAATATTGTATATCTCCTCTTGGTCTCATTACAATTAACAAGACATTGAAATTGTGATAAAGCATTCAAATGGATTAAGAACAATGATAAAGTACTCAAATATGGATTATAAATTCAATAGAAATAATAAACATATTTGAGACTTCATGGCTAGACTACATCAAAGCCTTAGCAAATAGGCTTAGTTCATCATAAAGCTAAAAACATCCGTTGTCTCCTTCAAGAACATGAATATAAAGAAAATAATTCTCATATTCAAATATAAAGCAGAAAATTAAGAAAAGAAAACAATATGGAATTCGTTGAAGATTCCCAATCCTCCCTTCTCCAATTGTCCACTTCAAAAACTACCTTTTCTTTTGTCCGGTCGTCCTCTTCCCAAGTCTCGTTCTCCTCCTCTTTTTCCTAGAGAAAAAGTTCCTTCTAGATGCCCTCCAAATCCTCTTTTCTAGATTCCAATCGTTACCTTCCTTTTGAAAATCAAAATTCCTCCAATAAAGATAACTTCTCCTTCATTTTCTCCAAAATTGAGATTTCACGAGCTCCCTCTTGTAACGCCAATTGGGCCTCTAAAACAATCGATTTGGGCTTCGTGTCTTCATGACAATTGTATATATTCTTCTTATATTTCCAGGGCCACCAAACTCACCTTATTTGGACTTTTCCCGAATGCATTATGGTCAGAATACCGAGATCTGTTTAGTGCAATTCTAGAGAGTAACTTTCCTAAACTCAAAATAGAAACCCTCTTTCTTGTGGAGAACTCTTCTTCTAAATTTAAACACCAATCAAGCTAGGGACTTCATAGAAGCTTTGGCCCTCTAAAAATGAATTTTTACTTGGCAAAAGTCGAAGTAAAACTAAGCGACACAAGAAAATGACTTTCACTGCAAGTTCTTTCACGATTTCTCCTCGTTGCTTCTAATGTGCTATGTTTGTTCCAATGTGGTGCTTCCTACGAAAAATACACAAGATGAGGTAAATGGCACTTTATTCTAATTAAAATAGGATATAAAGACATAAAATAAAAGCTTAGAAGTGTGATTTAAATAGATAGAAATTAAGCACATCAGTTAGCTTATAGTATGGCGCTGGTATGTGCTCAGTTTGGTTTATCTTACTCACTTATATAGATATGTTCACCTTGTTTCCCTTTTATACAATATTTATGGATTAATTAGACGCATGTTGTGTACTATGGTACCTTGTATTGTACATTATAGGATTGTGCCCATATGATTGATAAGTTGAATATATGTCTATGACCCATTGTGTGTTGCATTAATTGATGGACCTGAATACGATGAGTTGCATATTGACTTTCCTGCTGTAATAGCTTAGTCTAACACCCCATTGATACCCTTGGGTTTAGGCTCACATATGAGATGACTTGGTTTATTAACCACTATTTTCCTATGAGAGGACCTTATTATTTATGCCCAAGCTGAGCCTGAGAGAGGTAGGTATTCCTCTACAACCTTATGGGATGATGTTTACCCAAGGATCAGCACATTGGTGCAGCGTGGAAGATGGTGAAACCATAATGATGTCATTCTGTTGGATTGTGAATATGTATGATTCTCTGAGGACCTCCTTATATTGGTGTAAACCTCAGAATTGACCCTTTATCAAAAATAAGTGGGGGGATTGTGCCTCTTTGGTTGAAAACCCATAAAACTATGTTGTACACATAGAATAGTCCTATACCTTAGGCGTGAATACGGGGATGAATTCATGGTGGTGGGACATCCTAGATAGAGATTAGGATCATGTGGGAACTTACTATATTTCACATTATCATACAGCGTTTCTCTCTCATTTTGCATTTGCACGTCATTGTTGATATTATTGTGAGAGCCTTGTGTATGAAACACTTGGCCTGATTTCCATACAGAATTAGGCATGTAGTTACAGAGATTCTGATTCTTGAGTTATGCTCAGTAAGGATGGGAGAGAATAGTAGATTGAGTGAGTTTATAATTATTTCACCACAATGCTCACCACTTGCTCATTTGCAATTCTCATTCACATATCTTACACTTGTTGCACTTTTCACATAATGTTGGAGCATGAGCAAACACACTTCATTGAAGGATTACTCATTCTAGCTTCTAGCTTATGTTTGTTGTTTTATATCTTTCAGGTTGAGGAGCTTAGTCACGAAGAGAGAGAACCTGGATTGGGCATCACACTCTAGTAGAAATCGTAGTATTAGTCTAGAATTAGGCTTTTCTTCCTTCAGAGTTTATCAGATTTTGATTTGGTATTATTAGTTACTTATATCTTACTAGAACTGTTTTAGTCTTTTGCTTATATTTTGACCATTGTGATCCACTCCCATAAAGATATGGAGTGAGAGTTACGAATAAATCAGAAGTCTAAACAATTTGGATTTTCTGGTTGGTTCGTGACACAAACTTAATAGATCACTTAGATTAATTTCGATGACGAACTTCTTTTAAGGAGGATAGGATGTAAGAATCTAAATAATCCCTAAAAATCTTAACTTGAGATCTTAGGGTAATATGGTAATTTGATTATTAAATTTCACTGATTAATTAGGATTAGAACTCTTAAAATCCTTAATCCTACAAAACACACTAGAAATTCCTTAAGTCACTAAAACTGATCAAGTCAGTCAGATAGACTTAGGATGCAGTGTGCGTCAGATAACTGAACTTAGCAGTTAAATAGGAAATAAAATCAATTAGAAAGATAATAATTGGCTTAGACAACCTAGGAGTTTCATTTGAAGCCCCTAATTATATTTGCAACATAATTAATTGATAGGGTAATTAAATTGGAAGAATAGAACAAGAAACCTTGTTTTGCCCCTGCAATTGTTTTAATTATAAGTTTGCCCTTAAGACACTCTATATAATATATAACCAAACACAACCTCATTTTCTCTCTTTCTCTTCTTTCTCTCCCTCTCATCTCTTTTCTCTCTTGTGGAACTCATGGAGAAGAAAAATTACAAGCTTCAATGTCTTCAAATACAAGGTGGAGTGACCTCGGAACGCGACCCGGCAACGCCCAAGTTGAGTTTTCTTTCGATGCAAGTGTTATTTATTTATATTTCAATGTTATGATCATGAGGAAGATCATGATTGATTGTGTTCTTCCTCCCCCATGAATTTGGTAGTTAGATTACTTGTTTTAGGGATCAAATCCCATGCTATTGAGACCTCATACCTTGTAGACTCCCTATGTGAACCAATTTGTTTGATTTCAGTTTCTAAGGTTTGTGATTTAGGGAGAAATGAGTAGACACATGATTTGGACTGATCCCCTTGACCTGGAAACCCAATTCGAAGCTCCATTAGGTGATTAGCAACATCCATGTGAAAATTCACCCAGAAAATAACCCGTCCTGAGCTTTAGCGAGCCGAGAAATCCGTCGAATTTCAGAGTAGATTCCAGTCACTGGAATTGTTGCCGAGACCTAGTTTGGTGCGCCGAGAGGTGTGCCGAGACCTAGTTTGGTTTGCTGAAGACCCCGCCGAGCCCTAATTTTAGAATTGGACCAGAGTCACATATGGTCAATTGAGACTCATTCGGACCAATTCCTGAAGTGCCAAACCATTTGGCACACTTTTGCCATTTTCGGTGAGCCGAGAGGTCACCGAGGACCCCGCTGAGGGTCTCCTTTGGTCCGATGTAGGAGATTTAGTTATGGGCACACATAGAATGACCAACCTCACATGTTTGGCATGTTTCCAGAGCCAGTAAACTTACCATGCAAAATATGACTCCCTAATCCAAATGTTAGCCTTTCTAGAATTGGCTTACTAATAGGAGATTTGTGGGAAACTTGTGTAAGTGGCCCCAAAGTCCTTAAGCTATATACTATCATTTTACCCATGTTTGGGTACTAAAGGTAGTGGTTGTGATGTGTTAACCCTCATATTGGATAGAAATGTGAATATTGCCTTGTTTCTTTGCATAATTTGCATATGGACTATTAGATAAGGAATCTATATACTTCGATGCAATTATTTTGATGAATGGTCTATGTTTAGATGCTTAAATGCGCCTAGTGTGTAGTATGAGGTATGTGTGTGCTTTATTTGGATTGTCTCATTCTCATACTTGGTTTATGCTCACTTTGCTTTCCTATTTGACTTGATAACTATAGATTAGCTAAATGTAGTTTGATGTACTATGGTGTCTTATAGAGTAGGATCATGTGACTGTGTCCATGTGTTTTCTTGTTTGAATATATGCCTTTGAAGCATTGTGTGAATGCATTAATTAAAGGATTTGAATAATATGAGTTGCATATGGACCATCCTGCTGTAATAGCCTAATCTAATATCCCATGTGATACCCTCAGGTTTAGACTGTCAGATGAGAATATTTGACTTATTAACCCTTATTGTCCTATGAGAGGACTTTATTATTTTGCCCAAGCTGAGAGAGAACCCTTTGTTAGTTTGCCTCGAATGACTTGTGGATGGTGTTTTTGCCCAAGCTGTGCGAGAGCCCTCATATTGGTATGCCTCACAGACTTGAGGTAAGATGATTCGCGAGGATTGTCACATTGGTACGGCTTGGAAAAGAGTGAATCATGATTATACCCTTTTTGTTGGATGTGAATATGTATGATTCCCTGAGGAAAGTTCACATGGTGATACCTTGGGATTGCTCTTGATCAAAAATAAGTGGGGGGAGAGTGCCTTCTTTGTTGAAAACCCATAAAACTATATTGTACACATAGAATAATCATATCTCTTAACCGTAAATACGGGGATGAAGTCACATTGGCGGGACATCCTAGATAGTTGTATTGGATCATGTGGGAACTTACTAAATTTCACATACCATACAACGTTTTCCTTTCATTAAGCATTGCATGTTCTTGTTGATATTATTTTCAGAGTCTCGTGTATGATGCACTTGGACTAATTACCATATAGAATTTGTTTTGTTGGGAAAGTAAATAGTTTATTCCATCAGAGGTTGAAGGAACAACAAAGGTTAAAATAGCCAGGAGTACACATCAAGTGTATAAGACACATATCTAAGCTAGCAAACACTAACTAGCTACAACAAAGAACAGCAAAACAACAAAACTAACATTGTCATATTTTCTTCAATCTCAAGTGTCTCTTCACAAGCAAACCATTCTTGTCCTTATTCAGAATACTTTTCAGTTCTCGAGGAAGGTTATCATCATTCTGGAATGAAATCATACCCGTAGAGGTAACATGGGAAGCAAGCCAGTCCGCCACATTCACGATATACTTGTTGGATCTTGCAAGAGCTGAAACTTCTCATCGTGTTTCTGATATTATGAATTAAAAAACTATGCTCTCAAGGGCTCTCCTTAATCGAGGTGATTGAACTCTCCACAGTGGTAGAGCCAGTGTATACCTGAATCCTTGGAGCACCAATTTCTTCAGCCCTGATGTGACCATGCCAAAAAGCCTCCAGCTCTTGGGAGATAACCGAGACTGGCTCAGTAACAACAGCAAAAACTCTCACAAATTAGCCACAACTAAGTCTAAGGATAGCACCAAGGCTACCCCTAGAGTTAGAGTAGGAACCAACATAGTTGAGAGTCGCATCCCCAAGAGGAGGAGCAATCCACTTAACAAAACAGAACTCCCCATGAGAAAAGTAAACTTTAATACCCCAGTTGTGACACATCTCCCTCGCAATTTGGCAATCAGCAGCCATGTCCCACATGATAGGGCATTTTCCAGCAACATCAACCATGATTTGTTCCAGAATATACACTTTAGCCCTATACTCATTTCTGAAAATTATTGCATTTCTTTCTCTCCACAGGTGGTAAACAGTGATAGACAGAGCTAGCCTTCTGATAAACCCTTTGATATCTTTCCCTGTGAATCTGTCAGCACACCAAGACACCAACTCAGTCCAGTCAATTCTAGGGGGCACCAAGCAGCATCTTCTCATAACGTCCTTCCAAACACACTCAGAGTAGGGAAAAGAAAAGAAAAGATGGCTGTGAGAATCCCTCTCCAACCTACAAAGAACACATTTGGCATTGGGAATAGCACCAAAGTTCATAAGTATATCTTGAGTGAGGAGTCTTCCATGGATAGCAAGCCAGCAAACAAACGATTGGCGAGGAATATGTCCTTTGTACCACAGCACACTCTCCAAGGCTTTGGGGGATTAGCCAGGCTTAAAGCCTCACGAGTTTCTTTGATATTGCAAATACGCAATCTGTTAGGTTTCCAAATAACCTTATCTTGAGCAAGATACGCATGGATTTTGATCTAGTCAAGGCAATTCCAGATACCCTGTAGTCTACTATTCTCAGATGAAAGAGGGTTCCACTCATGATTAGATAAAATAGATCAGACTTGTCTCCTCTATCTAACCTTTCCTGGTACAAGGTTCTATTAGATACAATTAAGTCTAGAGGACCCCAAGGGTGCCATGCATCCCACGACAATGCAGTGTTCTGTCCATCAGCAATTAGATGACCCCCAAATTGCCGAGCCTCTTGTCTGAGAGAAAGAATTTTCCTCAAAATCCCAAAGCAGGAATTAGGCAATCTCAGGTTCCAGAAATTGTTGTTCTTTATGAGGAATCTCCTGATCCATCTAGCCCAGATCCTCTGGTTCCCAGAAATAAGGAGCCAAATGTAACGCATGATAGCAATTTTGTTCCACCTTTCTAAATTTTGAGGATCCAATCCTCCCTCATTATTAGAACAGACAATTCTCCAATCCACCAAGTGAGGCTTGGCATTGCCCACACCACCACCCCAAAGAAACTGAGCGCACAACCTGTTGATTTCCTTAATTACACGCTTGGGGAGAATAAAAACAGACATCCAATGAGTTGAGAGATTCATTAGAATGCTGTTAATTAGCTGCATTTTGCCAGCATAGGAAAGTAAATGGCCCTTCCAGCCACTAACTTTGCATTTAGTCCTTTCAATGATGGGGTGGCAATCACTGATCTTGAGTCTTTAAGAAATAAGGGGGACTCCAAGAAAACCTGGCAGGGAGGGTACCAGCCTTTATTTGAATTGCTGAGGCAAGCTCCTCCTTATTCTCATCACTGATCCCAACCATGAATATTTTACTCTTCTCTCTGTTGATCCCCAATCCAGCTAATATATGAAACCAATTCAAATCTCCAATAATAATATTAACAGTTCTGAGGTCCCCATGAGTGAATATAAATAGGTCATCCGTAAAGCGAACTTGGGTAATCAGTTCCTCAAGGCACCCCACATGGTGTTTGAAGTCAAGGAGAAGAGCATTTCTTATCACATTTCTAGCAAACACCTCCATAACCATCACAAATAGGTATGGGGACAAGGGATCTCCTTGTGTAAGGCCTCTCTGTCCCTTAAAGAACCCAACAAGCCCCCCATTTAAGGAAATAGAGTACGAGGTGGTGGATACGCATGTTATAATCCATTGAGCAAGATTAGCAGGAAAGCCCCAAGTCAGCAGCATGTTGTGAATGAATCCCCAGCTGGCAGAGTCATAGGCCCCTTTCAAGTCAACCTTGAGAGCACATCTGCTAGGCCCCTTTTTGAGATGATAATCATGCATAAGCTCTTGGACTAAGCTGATGTTGTTAGCAATTCTCCGGCCAGGAACAAACGCAGATTGGTAATCTCCAATCAAGGATGGCAAAAGAGGTTTTAAACGATTAGCCACAACTTTTGAAATTTTGTAAATGACATTCGGTTGAAAATCACTAACCTCATTAACACTAGTCCTCTTAGGTGCAAGAGTGAGTATTGTATGATTGACTTACTTCAAAAGTGATCCATGAGTGAAGAAGTCCGTGATAGGTCTTGTCACCTCTCCGCCAGTGATCCCAGGTGGCCTTGAAGAATTCAGTAGTATACCCATCCGGACCCAAAGCCTTATCATTCGGAAAGGAGAACAAGCAATTCTTGATCTCATCAGGGGTAATAGCAGATGCAACAATCCTAAGGTCGCTCTCCGAAGCACCGCATCCCACAATGTCATCCCAATCATTGGGCTTGAAAACCTGATAGGTGGTACCAATAGCTCTCACAAAGTGCTGTTCCAGAATTTCAGCAACTCTCATTCTATCAGTGCATCTTTGGCCAGTGCTATCATTTAGACTCGTGATTTTATTTCCAGCCCTATGCTTACTCATGGAGTTAAAGAAAAAATGAGAATTACTGTCTCCATGCTTGAGCCATTGAATTCTAGATTTCTTTTTGAGTTGAGCTTCCTTTGAATGGCATTAAGATCAGACTTAATACCAGAAATTTTCCTGTCAAGGTCTGAAAACTTTGTTCTACTCTAACTTTTTAATAACTTCTCGAGGCACTTCAATTTGGGGACAAGAATGAACATTGGAGTTCCATGAAATTTCTCATTCCAAGCCTTAGCTACCAACTACCTAAATCCAGGTTGGTTGATCCAAAAGTTGAAAAACTTGAATGGGACATTCACCTTAGGAAGGCCATCAAACATATTCACAACAGTTGGTGAGTGATCAGAAATCTTAGGACTCAAGAGATTCAAGTCAGCAGCAAAAACTTTCCTGATCCAGTCAAGATTGACTAAAGCCCTATCAAGTCTTGACTTAATGTTCTTAGAGTCCTCAGATTTGTTAGACCATGTAAAGAAGTAGCCTTTGCTCCTCAATCAAAAAGTTCCAAGTCATCAATAGCTTCATTGAACTCCTTCACTGCTCTCCAATTTATAGGCCTACCTCCCATCTTCTCAAGGGGTTCTCTGACCACATTGAAGTCACCAATAGCCACCCAAGCCGTAGAAGGTTTAACAAGCTCAAGGAAGCGTCAAAGTCTCCTCTCACCTAAGTCGTTAGATTCATAAAAAAATGTCGCAAAACAATTCTCCCGAATTGAACAATAGTATACTTCCGAGTGAATCATTTGATCATTGCTACTAATGATACTTAATTTCACAAATAATGGATTCCATAGCACCCAAATGCAACCATGGAGGGAGTCCGCATAGTTGCACTTCCAATCCCATCCAAGCATCAAGTTCTATATAATAGGGAGGTGATTTATTCTTTGAACCCTAGTTTCGACTAAGCTGATAAAAGCTAAATTTTTTGTATGAACAAGAGTTCTAACTTCTCTTTGATTGAGAGGGTCATTCATCCCTCTCACATTCTAAGAGGCCCACGAGATCATTTTGATGGCTTGCGGAGTGAACCTTTAGTGGCCATGGCCACACTCTTCTTGGCTGTATCAACCTCACTTACCCCTTCAGGGGTACTCTTCTTCTTTTTCGTAGTCCTCTTCTTCTTACCCCCAGAGGAAGAAGCTTCCAAAGCCTGTGCGTCATCCCCCATTGCCTTTGGCTCAGAGTAGTCACTGAGATCAAAAGGTGGGCATATAGGAGAGATGTCATGAACCTCATAAGAAGAAAGGTCATCGTGCACTTCCTCTTCGTCTACTAGGGAGCTGAATTGATTACTAGTAATGAGAGGGAGGTTCAGTCCCTGATCCACTACTTCCTAATCCAAACGAGTAGAATTTTGCACCTGATCACCTCGTAAAGGACCTTCTTCAAGCACTTGCTGGGTGATCAAATGAGGAGTAGACTCGATCTGAGACGCCTGTGGCACAGCGGTCCTCACCCTATTCAAGTTGATGGTTCCCACCTCCTAATCAGCATTGTCCTCATCCACCAAATTGTATTCCTGGGTGTGGCCCATAGGTTTCCAGATTTTAGTACTCTTATTACACTTGTTCTCACCATGTCCAAAACATTTGCAATGTGAACATCTTGTAGGCTTCCATGGGTATTCAGCAGTGATCTCAAACCTTTCCTTGCAATTCTTAACCCAAATTGTGGAGGGTAAAGCCTTCTTTGCAGACGCCTCCACACAAACTCTAGCAAAGCTCAAAAGGGTTCATAGTTCCATAGGTTTATCCATGAAGAGAGGCTGGTCAACTCCGCTGGCCATATAGCTAAGGCCCTCATTAGTCCACAACTGAAGTGGAACATTAAATAATTTAACCCAAAGAGGAATCGAGTTGGCTTCTCTCTTGGTGAGTGAAAGAGAAGGAGACCATTCACGAAGAATCAGTAGTCTTCCTGCCATATACTAAGGTCCATCCTCAAGGATGGATTCCCTCGATTCAACAGAACGAAACCTGAACAGAAAAATTCTATTATCTAGCCCTCTGACCTCAACAGATCCTCACTTAGTCCACATCTTCTCAGCCCACGATTTGACCATGGAGAAGGGAAGGCGCTTGTCAATAAAGTTGCTTACAAGACAACCCATCCATCTGTTCTCACCAATGTCAAAAATCCTCACAAGGGGTTCCACCACAGAGCCCCCATCAATCTCAATCGGAGGGAATTAGGACATCTGTCCTACCCCGATTACAGCTTTCTCCAGAGAAGAGTTCACTCCGAGCTCGCTATCCAGTAGGTGCAGGAGCAATGTTCGAGGGGCTAACGAAATCAGCAACAGGAGCACTGTTTGAGGGTCATCCCGACACAGCAATGCCAGCTGTAGGAGGGTTCAAATTGCCCAAAACAGGCCAACAAGACCCTGGCACAGAGTGAGGGGAGAGACTGTTACCTAAAATGGTAAAGGTCGCATTTGAATTCCCTGCTAAAACACGGCTAAGTGAAGGAACCCGGGCCGGGTCGCCAATATAGTGGGAAGGGTCAAACCTGGGACCCGCCAAAGAAGCAGAGGGAGAAGGGATCTCTCCAGTCACCAGAGCAACATCCCCAGGGGCCAAGCTACCCGGAGGGCAAGGAGAGGTGGACATGAGACCCCAGAAGGACGAAACAAAACTCGAGGAAGAGGAGCAGAGCTCCAAGAGGCGATCAAAGCAAGAAGGAAGGGAGGGAGAGGGAGAGCACCAGGCACGCAAGAAGGATGAGACAGGAAGAAAAAGGCAAGAAAAAGAGGGAGACCGAGCAAGCAAAAGAAGGGTAAGAAGCTAAGGAGAAACAGCAACAAGAGTGTGAGAGCGAGAGGCGGGCAAAGGAAAGCAGCAAAAGTTGCTCCCTTCCGCTTATGTTTGGAAAATTGTTATCCACTCCCATAGAAATATGGGGTGAGAGTTACGAATAAATCAAAAGTCTCATAAATTGGAATTTTCTGGTTGGTTCGTGTAATGACCTAAACCTTTAATGGAATTTCTTCCTTTTATTTTAATTATTTTCCATATTTATTTTATGCATTTATTTGCTTTTGTGTTTAAATTGTTTTGATTAGGGGGTTAATTGTATCTTTTCTTTTGTTTGTGAGGCTTTTGTGTTATTTTAGTAGTGGGGGCATAGAGTGTGAATTCAAAGAAATTTGAATTCGCAATTTGGTTTGCGTTGATTGAGTCGTGAAAGAGAAGTGGGGATCGTGGGCTACGTGTGTGCAAGGTGGAAGAGCCGTGAGTTATAGGGGAGAGTTTCTAGGGAGAGATTTTCTTCTTCGTGTTTGGTTCGTCCTTTAGAGTTTGGAGAGAAGGGTGTAAGCGTGAGAGACGAAGTTTGCTTCTCTGTTTTCTGAGTGTTTTTCTCGTTTGCTGATTGGATTTGCAGAGGAGCAAAGGTGAAGAAGAACCTAGGTGACCTTTAGTTCCTGTCTTGTGCCTCCTTCATTTTTTTCTGCAAGTTTAAGGTAAGTGCATTATCTGTGTTTTCTTCTTCATTCGTGTATTCATTTCGTTGGTATGCATCAGACTGATTTGAATATTTCTGCATTTTAATATAGAGTTATGAGTTCACCTGAATGAATTCCAGTGTAGATCTAACCAACCTAAGTTAAATGTGTCTAACTTCTCTGATATATGTATCTATAGATTTACAAAACAAGAATACTACAATTATGAGTTCATGCTTTGTTATGATTTGATCACTGTTTTTACCCAGTTTTATAATCGTTTTCGATTCTGCTATTGCTGAATGAAATCCAATGAGATATATATACATGTTTGTTCATCGTTTTCTTCAAGTGCATAAGGTAAATACCTTACCTATTATTACTTCTGTAAGACCATCTGATATGAGTCATCATGTTTAGATTACTTCAGAAAAACAGAGAAAAAAATCATATTTTGGTCTTAAATAAATTATTGGATTGATTTCTGTTTTGGTTTAGCATGTTAAATGTGTTGGTATGGTATCAGACTTTGATCGAGACATTAGAAGGTTTGTGGGAAGAGGTTTATGAGTTATGAGAATTCTTGTTTTGGACACTAAAACGGAACAGCGATTCTGGACAGGTTTTGACCGATTTCTGAGAATCAATCTATCGTTGGGTTCAATCGATCACGATTCGATCAATCGATAATTTCGATCGATCGTTAATTCGATCGATCGACCCTTCTTTTTTTTTTTACAGAATTTGATTTTTGGTTTGTTGGCTCTAGTTTAGGTAGTTGTAGGGTGTTTGGGTTGAGCCATATGGATTCATTGGTGACCTTAAGAGGTCTAATTGGAAGCTGATTGCTTCATGTGTTACTTGGAAGGCGTTGTGCCTAATTTGAAGGCTTTGCGCCCTGTACGCCTATTGAGTAGGCTTATGCCTATATTTTGTTCCTGGGTCTAAGGACCTAAGAGGTATTGCTGCCTATAGTCGTTGATGCTCCCAAACCCTTTCAACTAACCTAAACCCAAGATTCATAGATGTTGAATTAAGATTGATTTGTTTTATCACGTAGGATGTATGTGATGAACTTCAAGAGTTATCGACGTGTATGGGCGCGTGGATACTGCTCTTGGATTGTATCACTAGGATCCTAATACAAGTAATAATGCATTCATACTATGATAGTAAAATTCTTAAGGGACCCTAGTAGGGAAAATACGGGAGCCCGTGTCTCCTGGTTGGTTGCCATTACCAGTGGTTGCAAGATCCACGAAATAGGGATAGAGTGCTTGCGAGACTCTATATGGTTTGACTGGACCACGAGTATTGTACACTCGTTAATACAGCATATGGTGGGACATTTGTACCATGGGTTAGCGCCCGGAATGAATGTAGGGACATTCCGGCTGTTCCTGGTGACCTTCGTCCCGAATTGGTTTTGATTGAAGTGATAAGTTGGAAAGGGGTACCTTAAGTATTCGGTCTAATGTAGGCATACTCATATCATCCATTTGAGACTGAATTGTTTTGAGCATAACATTAGATCATGTGAATGGCATTCATATCATATTCATCTCATAATTAACTACATATCATATTCTGTTCTATTTATTTTATCTCATGAAGTATTTGATTTACTTGATATCGATTATTTGGGTTATGTACTTATATGGGCATTCCAAGCACACTGTAACCTCTCATGTTGCAGGTTGAGTTAGATTGATGGTAGCAGTATGTCACAGTTGCTGCTTTACTTTATTCTTCAGTTATTTGATTTTTGTTGTAAACATTGGGATTTATGGTTTAAACTATTACATTGGATTTGGAATTTTATTTCAGAATTGTAAGGCCCAACTGAGTGCCGATTTAATTAGTTAAATTTGTTTATCTACTTCCTTATCTATCTGTTGTTAGCTTCCGCATACTCTATGATGAATGAGATCACTA
>JAUPMG010267506.1:0-19729 GCA_031762675.1 Pachysandra terminalis
TTAGTTAGTTATATTCTGTCTTTATTTTTATGTTGATCAATGTAAGGCTAAGGCCATGTTAGTTTTATTTTGAAGACATGTAAGCGCACTCTCAATTATTAATGAAATGAAAAATTAAGATCCACTTGTGAGTTGTTAATAATATTAGTGGTAATGATATGAAAATCCGCGGTCTAGCAATAAATCCCGAAGGTCTAACCTCGTGATCCGTGCCTTTCCTCTTGAGATATGAGTCACCGGGATCCGGGGCGTGACAGTCGATGAACTCAACACATCCAAAATAACCATGCAAAGTCTTAAGATATGCCGATGAGCTCGACATACCAAAATCAATGCGGTTAAGTCTCTGTTTGGTTTGCCGAAGATATTCGGCTAACCCAGTTTGACCAAGTTATGAAAAGTCTCTAATAACTCAAATCTCAGTTACCTCCTTGGCATATGCATGCCCGGGACCTCGGCATTTGCTGATGAGTTCGGTACACCAAATGTGTTCATCAAAGTTTCAGTTTGGATTTGCCGAAGACATTCGGCAAACCCGGTTCGGCAAAATTAACAAAAGTTGTTAATATCACAAATCTTGATTTTATGCCAACTCGGTGGTCCAATAGGCGATGATGTGGTTCGAGACCTGTCAACTCACTTTAATATCTCATTCTCTCTTTTCATCTCATGCTTTCCTGCATTCTCTTGTACATCTCATTCTTTGGAGCTTTTGAACCTCGCCAAATGTTCAAAGTAAACACTATCTCATTCTTTGGAACTTTTGATCTTCGGCAAATTTTTCTGAAATAAGCTCCTCGGCATACTTTTTTTCACTTCGGCTAAAATATCACTTCTTCGGCAAAATGGGTTTGCCGATCTCTTGATTTTCGTACTTTTTCATTCTCACCGTTGAATATGTACCTGCTTGTAAGACTATTGTCATAGAATATGTTGTTGTCGGTCTAAAGAGTCGTCGCTCTTATAGATCCAGTGACGTATACTAATTCTTGACTGTTCATCTCCGTCTGAAAATCATGCAACATAGAAAATTTTGGTTGTTTGTCTAGAGGATCATCATGCTCCTAGATTAGACACCATACATAAATTCTTGGATGGCTTTGTGGATATCTCATTGTTGTAGAAAATGTGGTTATCTGTCTAAAGAGTCGTCACCCTTTCAGATCGACGCCATACACAAATTCTCGACTAGTCTTTTCATGGAAAATGTGGCTATCGGTGCGGGGTCATTGCCTTGCTGGACTTGACACCATAAACAGATTCTCGGTTCTCATTCTCTTTTTCCTTGAAAGCGCGGTGAGCTCCATAATGACTTCCTTCATGACTTACATCTAGCTTTGTCATATAAGATTTGGCTATCAATGCAGGGTCATAACCTTGTAGGGCTTGATACCATACACAAATTCATGACACTCACTCTCTTTTGCCTCGTAAGTGTGGTGGGATCCATGACGGCTTCCGCTAGGACTTACATCTAGCTTTTCCATATAAGATGTGACTGTCAATGTAGGGTGGTTGCCTTTCTGGACATGAAGTCATGCACAAATTCTTGGATCTCATTCTCTTTTCTTGGCGATCTCTCATTTTGTTCACTGTGATCTCATTGTAACTTGGCATCTTAGGCTCGGCATCTTCACGCAAGAGTTGCTTCGTCAATTCTCACACATGTGGCCTTGCTCCATCGTACAGACTGGCTTGGTCCAATCTCACAATAGTGACAAGTTCAATCCTTCTTGGGCACCGATCATCAAATCTCATAATGTTTGACATTCATCACCTTGTCGAATGACGTTTGCCGAAGATGAGCCGTGTTTCTGTAGCATCATCACAATTTCATGTCTTCTCATATATTGTGTTGAATAGTTAGGATTTGTCAAATCACTCTATAAAGACTTGTCTCTTCTCATAGTGATCGATGAACTCCGTCATGCCAAATGGCCTTCGGCAAATCTCATACTATTTCGCCATACAAGACGAGCTTCAACGAATCTCATTTTTATGACGAGCTCTGTCATGCAAGACGGTCTTCATCAAATCTCATACTCTTGACGAACTTCGCCATACAAGGCGATCTTTGTCGAATCTCAAATCTATGACAAGCTCCGTCGTGTAAGATGGTCTTCGTCAAATCTCATACATTCTTTTCTCTTTTCTTCTTTTTTTGTCTTTCTCTTTTTGTTCTGCATTTGCAGTTTTACAATGACATACTTGTATTACATTTAGAAAATGAAAATGATACCGGTGAAGGCAAGGTTACCAAGACTGATAATTCTAGCCCCCATGTGTGATGGTACACGGCATGTGCCAAGATTCTCGCCAAAACAGATAATCTGTCATCAAGTATGGCAACATAAAGGCAATCTCATGAAGCATGATATTTTTCTCATTCAAAATGATCTCTAACTCGTGAAGTCCCCCTTGACTAAATACATAAAATATCCCCCAAGGATTTAGACAGTCCTTGGGTCTTATTTACCAATGACCTTTGGATCTAGACAGTCACAAAGGCCATTCGTAGGATTAACTCAACTTTTCATGCTCTTTTTTAGATAAGATAGTGCACTCACCGAGCGCTTCTTTCCCACAGATTAAGCCATCAAGGCTATGTCCGGCATTTTTTCTTTCTCTTTTTTCAGCTTCTCAGCCCCCATCACTGATAGCGTCATGCGTTGAGTGGCCTTCAGGAGCTTGGTGAAGTTGTGGATATCTATATTCTCAATGTAAGCACGGTAATTGTGGATCATGCCACTAAAACAAAGTTGTACTAACCGATATTCTCCGATGGATTCATGGCAATCCATTTTCATTTTGTGAAATCTCTTGATGAAGTCGATAATTTCTTCACTGGAGCTCTAGGATTCTTTGCCAAGATGTACTAGGGTGATTCTTTCTTTGACCAGAAATAACTTTCGACAAAATGTACTAACCATCTCCTTATATGAATGTATAGAATTCGGTAGAGGGTTGGTATACCAAGTATAAGCTTTGTTGGGCAAAGACTTGAAGAATTCTCTAAGTCGCAATTCCTTGTCAGAGGCAAATATGTTGAGCGAATCCATGAAGCGGTTGCTGTGCTCCTTGGCATTCCCCATCTTGCAAGTTTCTTTAGCGGGATATAATTCTTCAGATACAGCTTCTTACAAATATCTACCAAGTGGAGGACGAATGTCACAATTGGGATTGTTGTTTGCCAACAATTCTTTTTCATGCCTTAGAAGGGCACTGACATTGGCAAGCGTGACGTATCCTTCCGCCTTCAATGGTTCTAAGTTCGGTCGGATCAATTTCTTGGCATGGCTGCTCTGGCACTTCTTTGGAAACCACGAGTGGTGGTGGAGCTCTGCGAGCTTCAGCAATACTCGCCAAGGCTTCGGCAACACAATTGTTCAGCTCGTGAAAGGCCGTCATAATCTGATTCAAATCGGCCGTGAGATGTGCTTGACCGATCACCGGCTCGGTAGGGGCACGAGATTGTAACTAGGCCACTTCTTCGTTTTTAGCCGTCAATATCTTTGACAGTTGGGGTTCTTCTAGAGAATTAGAGCTAGTAAAAGTACGTCGCCTTCTATACATTTCTGAAGGCGAAATGAACTTAATGATGGATATATGCAGTATCCGGCTTCAGCAAAATCTGTGACGAAAGTGTTGAACGTTAAATCTCACTAAAACTCGGCAAAATCAGAAATGAGAATGCCACTTGATGAAATGGAGGAAAATATGCAGTATTGAGCTTCGGCAAAATCCAGGACGAAAATGCCGAACATCAAATCATACAAAAATTCAGTAAAATCAGAGATGAGAATGCTATGTATCAAATCTCATTAGATTCGATAGAAAACGATCTAACCCCCTAGTGAAGTTGCCATTTAATGTAGGTGGGATTTTGGTGAACACTATCCACTTAGGCGAGGATGTCGCATGTCCTCCCACTTGTCTCAGGATCGAGGTAGCTAGATCCAGCTCAAGCCTAAACGGCTATGATACAGCCGTTCCCAAGTCGTTTATTTCTTCCAAAGATAGGGGAACGGGTCGAGAAGGCATGGAAAGTAGGCTATGGCTATGATCTGACGAAGAGAGATGCTATAGAACAGATGGATACCTCCTTATGAGTTGCCTTCTAAATATTCTCAACTGCTTTCTCTCTCAAAATATCAAGTATGCCGATGATTCACTAATGCAAATCTCCAAAGTTGTAGAGTGCCGAAAGAATTTAACAGTCTCCCAACTCTCATATTGCAATGCGCCTAATATCTCATAGTCAAAGATGTTCCCACACTATAGTTGTTTTATGTCCAGAGCTTGTTATCTAGAGTTATTAACAGGTTGGGTTTGGGTTGGGGCATGCTTAGCCCTTAGCCCAACCTAATAAAAAAAAAAAATAGGTCATAGCCCACCCAAAGCGTGGTTTTTCATATCTGGAGCACAAGTTGTAATGACCTAAACTCATTAAAAGGATTTCCCTCTTTATTTAATTAATTATTTGGGTGACTATTTGTTTTGTGCTTATATAGTTTATTAACTAAATGTGTTGTTAAGGGGTAATTATAACATATTATTCAATTTGGGGGCCATGTTGTAATTTAGTTTGCAATGGGGCAAACTAATGAAATTTACAAAATAACAGACCATTCTATAACGCACCAACATGTGTTTGAAACGGTCTTGGTGATGTGGCAATTTTGACTTAGTCTTGGTGAGATGGCAGAGATTGAGGGGTGCATGGGTGGGAAGTTAGGGAGACAGCTCCCTACTCCTCTAACCTCCCATACGTGGGTTCTCTCATCATCTTTGTGTTTGAGAATTTAAAGAAGGACTGAGAGTTTGAGAGCTTGAGAGGAAGAGTCTGAACCTAGTCAATTTTGCAGAGAAGAAGAAGGAGAAGGTAGCTTAGAACGAGGCTTTTCTAGACATTGAACTCATCCTAAAACGAATTCAAGTATGACACACAACCTCATGATTCAATCAAATCTAAAAGAAGTAAATACCGTAATCATTAGATCATTATTAACTAACACCTGAGGAATACACATTCTCCTAGTTTAAATATTAGTTTCCAGAAAATACAAAGTTCGATCATGCAAATCTAGTAATCGATTTTCAATCACGAAAACCAACACAATGCATTATCTATAACAATAAGGATTCAAACCAGATAAGCTACTTACTTGATTTTCCTAGCATTAGTGATTAAATCTGCTTGATTTTGATGTAAATTAACCATGAGATTTTATTTAATTATGCATGAATTTTTGGTAATCAGAAACCCATAAAAACAGAGCATTCGTCTTCGTCGGCAAGTGGTCGGTCCGCTGACCAACCCGCCGACAGCGACTTAGAGTGACATAGTGGATCCGTCGGTGGGTCGTCGATCTGCCGACCAACCCACCGACAGGCACTTAAAGCGAACATTGGAATTCGTCGACAGGTCGTCGGTTCGCCGACCAACCCGCCGACAGGAACTTAAGGTGAATTGATGGATTTCGTCGGTAAGTGGTCGGTTTGCTGACCAACACACCGATAGGGACTAAGAAATACTTATTGGAGTACATCGGCAGGTGGTCGGTCCGCCAATCAACCTGCCGACAGGACTCGTCGGTGAGTAGTCGGTCCGCCAACCAACCCACCGACAATGACGTAGATTGATATAATGGACTTCGTCGGCAGGTGTTCGGTCCGCCAACCAACCCGCCGACAGAGACATATTTGGAACACTATGAGGGTTTGGATGTCAAATGGTTCGGGCTTAATAGTGATTTGGTTGGGATCAAGTGAGGTCTAGGGTTGCGTACCAAAGATGACTGAAACCTACTTGTTGCCCTTAGCATGTGCTAACCAATTGGACACACTCCTCAATTGGTCTCCACTTAGGGAATGAGATAATGAACCCTAATTATGTTTAAACTGTGTCTTGCATCATAGGGGCGTGTAGGATGGGTTCTAGTGGATTATTCACATGTATGCGCGCGTGAATAGCTTCTAAGGGGACCTATCATCCGTATCCCATAGAGGAGTGCATTCATACTATGTTTATATGAGATGTTAAGTGTGCCCGGTATGTGGGAAATAAGAAGTTTCCTAATCCTGTAGGTTGAAAGGACTACGAAATGAGTTATGAATCACAGTTGATTCATAAGGTCAGATGGACCTTGAGTATCGTACACTCATGAAATCAGAATATTGTGGCCTTCATACCTTAGATTAGCGCCTAGACGAAGAGAGGGGCTACCAGTTGTTCCTGGTGACTTCGGTCCCGAATCTGTGTTTACTACTGAAGCTGCAATGAGGGACACTAAATATATCATGTAAACGTAGGCATAACACCACATTACATTGCATTTCTTGTTTGAGCATACATTAGTTCATCTGTTTGTTCATTCTCACATCATATTCATATCATAGTATTTGTTAATTGTTCCTGTTGTTATTATTGTTTTATCAATAGATTTTAGTCATATATGATGATGTGGATGGTGACTAGATCATGCTTATTGAGTATTCTAAACTCATGCAACCTTTATGTTGCAGGTCGATTTTGAGTTGAACTGAAATCGTGGACGTATACAGCATCGCGTTGTTTTATTTATTATTACAGTTGTAATAAATTTAGTTGGAATTATGGTATTTGGATTTTTATGTAATGCTCTGCTGAAGCCGTTTGACTTGTCTATCTTATTTTAGAATCTATTATATTATTTCCGCAACCCTGTGTTGATGAAATAAAAATCATTACTTATTTCATGTCTTTATCTCGGTTATGGTATGTGAATCCGTGGTCCAGAAGTGGATCCCGAAGGTCTCGCATCGTGATATGTGCCATCCCATCTAGGGATCCATGTTACGGGATCTGGGGCGTGACAGATTGGTATCAGAGCCCATGGTTTTTCAACAGAGTAAAGTTATTAAAAGACTAGAGAACTTATGAAATAGAAACCAGAAGTTAGGATGGAGGAACATAGAAATTAGTATTTAGTTTGTGTGTTGATTGCTTTATGTGGACACTTATACATGCAAACATTAGGATAGAAGGAGCGAAAATTAGAAATCTAATAATTTTATGTGGAATTTTAGATGGCTGGAAGAAGGGGAAGGTCAGCAGCAGGGGAGGCTTCATCCTCTGGGACTAGAGCGAACACTGACCCACAGTTGTCCGGTATCTACCAGATCTTGGGCGATATCGCTGCGATCCAGCGGGATCAAATGCAGAGGCAGACTGTAGTGGCTCCTATTGCGTGGCTAAAGCGGTTCAAGAAGTTAGCACAGCCCACCTATGGAGGATTGGGTGAGCCGAGTGAGGGTCAGGATTGGCTCCTCAATGTGGAGAGGATATTCCGCACTATGGGATGTCCAAATGATTAGCGTCTATCGCTAGCCACCTTCATACTGAAGGGAGAGGCTTTACACTGGTGGGATATCAAAGAGCGAAGTCTCGCAGAGACTTTGACATGGGAGTCCTTGGATACGTACCTGCCGACTAGTTATCATCGACAGATGGCTTTGGACTTCATGCGACTATAGCAGGGTTCTCACATCGTGGCGCAGTACAAGGCCAGATTTGCTATGATGTCACGGTATGCTCCACACATGATGGCGGACGAAGCGGATAAGGCTGCTAATTTCGAAGAGGGTCTGCGGATAGCATTGCGATCCAGAGTGGTACCCCAGAGACTTAAGACGTATGCGAGTGTTCTGGAGTGTGCGCAATACGTAGAGAGAGACTTGGACCGGGCTGTAGAACAGAGGGAGCCTAAGCGGAATAAGGACAGTCGCTACCAGCCTTACCAGCAGAGACAGGGCTCTGACCAACGTCGGAGAAATGACAGACCTACTAGGACTCCGCCTGCTGATACAGCTACCCCTGTGACTCGGGACGCTCAGCTACAGCCTCTGCAGTCTCAGCAACAACAGCTTTACCAGCGCGACCAGCGGGTGTGCTACAACTGCGGGAAGCCAGGCCACATAAAGCGAAATTGCCAACTTGAGGCAAGGACTGACGGTTGACAGGATCATCATTAGTCAGCGCCGAATGGCAAGGCCAATGCCATTGCTAGCACATCATCTGCTCCTAGGGAAGACCGTGCATCTAACAGTGTTGTCGAATGTATACTACATTTATTCCATACCCCTGTACACGTTCTCTTTGATTCTGGAGCATCGCACTCTTTTATTTCCAGTAGAATCATGCTATTCTTGGGTCTAGAACCTAGTGTGCTAGAGACTCCATTACATGTGGTTAACCTAGTGGGAGGGATAGCTACTCTACACCGAGTATGTCTCACCTGTGTGGTTAGAGTAGGGGACTCGAACTTAGAGGCCGACCTGATCGTATTAGATATGGTGGGTTTCATTGTGATCTTCGGCATGGACTGGCTTGCTGCCTGTCATGCCAAAGTGGATTTCTTCGAGAAGACCGTTGTCTTCGATCTCCTTGGGGGTAGGCGACTTACTTTTCTCGGGACCAAGAAGGATGTGTATCAGACAGAATTCTTAGGTGCAGCGGATGGGGGACAACAATTAGCCTTGAAGGATATTCCCACAGTCTGAGAGTACAGTTTTGTTTTCCAAGAGATTTCGGGTTTGCCACCTAGGAGAGATGTAGACTTCTGCATAGAATTGATGCCTGGCACTTCTCCTATTTCACTTGAGACCTATCGGATGGCTCCGACAGAGTTACGCGAGTTAAAGGAGCAATTAGACGGATTGAGTTCGCTTGGCTTCATTAGGCCGAGTACGTCTCTGTGGGTGCACTTGTGCTATTCGTCAAGAAGAAGGACAGATCACTTCGTCTGTGTGTAGACAATAGGTAGTTGAATCGGGTCACAGTGAAGAATAAGTACCCTCTGCCCAGGATTGATGATATGTTCGATCAGTTGAGATGAGCTCAGTACTTCTCCAAGATAGATCTGAGGTCGGGTTACCATCAGCTGAGGATCAGGGAGAAGGATATCCACAAGACGGCCTTTCGCACTCGATATGGACATTACGAGTTCGTAGTGATCCCATTTGGGTTGACGAATGCACCGGCGACATTCATGGATCTGATGCACTGTGTGTTCAGACCTTATTTGGACCAGTTTGTCGTTATCTTTGTAGACGACATCTTGATCTATTCGAGGTCTAGAGAGCAGCACGATGAGCACCTCAGGATTGTATTGTAGTCTCTGTGTGAGCACCAGTTGTACGCCAAGTTAGAGAAGTGCGAATTCTGGAAGAATGACGTGAAATTTCTCGGCCATGTGGTTTCTAGGAGTGGCATCTCCGTGGATTCGTCGAAGGTGGATCCAGTTCTAGGTTGGGAGCGACCGAAGAATGCATCAGTGATCAGGAGCTTCCTCGATCTTGCAGGTTACTACAGGAAGTTTATAGAGAAGTTTTCTACCATAGCAGCACCTTTGACCCGACTGACCAGGAAGTAGGTGAGATTCGACTGGGATGATCAGTGTGAGGAAACGTTTGAGGAGTTAAAGAAGAGATTGACTTCATCTCCAGTTCTTGTCATACCAGTCAGTGCCCAGAAGATGGAGATGTATACAGATGCATCCTTGTAGGGATTGGGTGCAGTTCTTATGCAGAATAGGAGAGTTGTAGCTTACGCATCGCGACAACTTAAGACTCATGAGCGTAACTGCCCTACACATGATCTTGAGTTGGCCGCAGTAATCTTTGCCCTGAAGTTATGGCGACACTATCTGTATGGAGAGGAGTTCGAGTTGTTTTCAAACCATAAAAGTCTGAAATACACCTTCATGCAAAAGGACCTCAACATGAGCCAGAGGAGGTGGATTGAGTTGTTGAACGACTATTTCGACACTCAAATATCATCCTGGGAAGGCAAATGTTGTTGCTGATGCATTAAGCCGTAGACCTCGGGGAGTGCGAGCTCAGTTGATGCACCAGGAGTAGAGTCTCTGTCGCACCTTAGCAAATCTGAGAGTTCTACCAGTGGATCGGTTCGGAGGGAGTATTCTGTTTAGTTTGGTTGCCCAGCCCTCTCTGGAGCTTCGTATTGCGGCTAGTCAGAGGACCGATCATGATTTACAATTGCTAGATGCAAATGATGGAAAGCCAGAGTGGACTGTACACACAGATAGACTGATCAGGTACCATGATCGACTATGTGTGCCGGATGATCAGCAGATCAGGAGAGAGATCTTAGAAGAGTCACATAGTTCGCAGTATTCTGTACATCCAGGGAGTACGAAGATGTACCATGATCTGAGGATGAACTTCTGGTGGCCGGGATTGAAGAAGGAGATAGCTCTTGGATTGAAAAACTCATGATTGATGTTTACCAGAACCCATGAATGATATGAGTATGATTTTATAATGTCACTGATTGTCATACCTTGAGAATGATCATATTAACCCAGAAAATTCATATGATAGGTGATGAACTTGAATTTGATAATTTAACCTAGAAATCACAAATAGGAAGATCAATTACGTAGAAATGACCTATGGAGTGTAGAGTGATGATTTCCACCCATAAACCTTAGATCTAGATGATTTAGAGGTGTTAGCACAAAAACCTACGAAGAACCTCGAAAAACAAGCCATATCTGATTTTCGGTAGGAGGTTCGGTATGTACCGAAAGGCTCAAACTCTCTGGCCATTCTACCAAAGCTCGGTAGATACCGAACCAATCTACTGAGACCTAAGTTCCCCAAATTGTTTGGGGAACTTAGGGAACATGACATACACATGTTTATGGTGATGTTCGGTTGGTATTAGAGGTGTTCACACAAGTAATGATTACTTGGGTATAGGGTATGTCAAGAGCTACGCTGATCAGAGGAGGAGAGACCTTGAGTTTGCTGTTGATGATCATGTCTTCCTCAAGGTGTCTCCGATGAAGGGGGTTATGCGTTTCAGCCATAAAGGGAAGCTTGCTCCAAGGTATCTTGGACCATTCCAAGTACTTGAGCGTATCGGACGAGTGGAGTATAAAGTAGCTCTACCTATGTAGCTTTCGGCTATACACGACGTGTTCCATGTGTCACTGTTGCAGAAGTATGATCCCGACCCGTCACACGTTGTGGATTGGAGTCAGTTGCAGTTACATGAGGACGTGTCCTACATAGAGCAGCCTATGCGAGTATTGAACAGGAAGGAACAAGTCTTGAGGGCCAAGACCATTTCTTTGGTGAAGATTCAGTGGAGTCATCACGACGAATCTGAAGCTTCATAGGACCTGGAATCCGAGATTCAGAAACGCTATCCTCAACTTTTCATGAACTAAGGTGCGTAATTTCGGGGAATAAATTCGTTTAATGAGGGTAGGTTGTAGTGACCTAAACTTATTAAAAGTATTTCCCTCTTTATTTAATTAATTATTTGAGTGACTATTTGTTTTGTGCTTATATAGTTTATCAAATAAATGTGTTGTTAAGGGGTAATTATAACATATTATTCAATTTGGGGGCCATGTTGTAATTTAGTTTGCAATGGGGCAAACTAATGAAATTTACAAAATAACAGACCATTCTCCAACGCACAAACTTGTGTTTGAAACGGTCTTGGTGATGTGGCAAAGATTGAGGGGTGCATGGGAGGGAAGTTAGGGAGATAACTCCCTACACCTCTAACCTCCCATACGTGGGTTCTCTCATCATCTTTGTGTTTGAGAATTTAGAGAAGGATTAAGAGTTTGAGAGCTTGAGAGGAAGAGTCTGAACCTAGTCTATTTTGCAGAGAAGAAGAAGGAGAAGGTAGCTTAGAAGGAGGATTTTCCAGAAGTTCTACAGATTTTAATCACTAATGCGAGGAAAACCAAGTAAGTAGCTTATCCGGTTTGAATCCTTACTGTTATAGATAATGCATTGTGTTGGTTTTCGTGATTAAAATATGATTACTAGGTTTGCATGATCCAACTTTGTATTTTCTGGAAACTAAGATTTAATCTATGAGAATGTGTATTCCTCAGGTGTTAGTTAATAATGATCAAATGATTACGGTATTTACTTGTTTTAGATTTGATTGAATCATGAGGTTGTGTGTCATACTTGAATTGTTGGTAATCAAAACCCAGAAAAACAGAGCATTTGGCTTCGTCGGCAGGTGGTCAGTCCGCCGACCAACCCGTTGACAGGGACTTAGAGTGACATAGTGGATCCGTCGGTGGGTCGTCGGTCCGCCGACCAACCCATCGACAGGGACTTAAAACGAACATTGGAATTCGTCGGCAGGTCGTCGATCCGCCGACCAACCCGCCGACAGGAACTTAAGGTGAATTGATGGATTTCGTCAGTAGATGGTTCGTTCGCCGACCAACCCACCGACAGGGACTTAAAAGTACTTAATGGATTGCGTCGGCAAGTGGTCGGTCCACCGATCAACCCGCCGACAAGACTTGTCAGTGAGTAGTCGGTCCGCCAACCAACCCACCGACAATGACTTAGATTGATATAATGGACTTCGTCGGCAGGTGTTCGGTCCGCCGACAGAGACCTATTTGGGACATTATGAGGGTTTGGATGTCAGTTGGTTCGGGGTTAATAGTGCTTTGGTTGGCATCAAGTGAGGTCTAGGTTTTCGTACCCAAGATGACTAAAACCTACTTGTTGCCCTTAGCATGTGCTAACCAATTGGACACACTCCTCAATTGGTCTCCACTTAGGGAATGAGATAATGAACCCTAATTATGTTTATATTGTGTCTTGCATCATAGGGACGTGTAGGATGGGTTCTAGTGGATTATTCACGTGTATGGGCACGTGAATAGCTTCTAAGGGAACCTATCATCCGTATCCGATAGGGGAGTGCATTCATACGATGTTCATATGAAGTGTGCCCGGTAGGTGGGAAATAAGAGGTTGCCTAGTGTTGTAGGTTGAAAGGCCTACGAAATGAGTTATGGATCATAGTTGATTCATAAGGTCGGTTGGACCTTGAGCACTCATGAAAACAGAACATTGTGGCCTTCATACCATGGATTAGCTCTCGGAACGAAGAGAGGGGCTACCGGTTGTTCCTGGTGACTTCAGTCTCGAATCTGTATTTACTACTGAAGCTGCAATGAGGGACACTTAATATATCATGTATACGTAGGCATAACACCACATTACATTGTATTTCCTGTTTGAACATACATTAGTTCATATGTTTGTTCATTCTCACATCATATTCATATCATAGTATTTGTTACTTGTTCCTGTTGTTATTACTGTTTTATCACTGGATTTAAGTCATATATGATGATGTGAATGGTGACTGGATTATGCTTATTAAGTATTCTAAACTCATGCAACCTTTATGTTGAAGGTCGATTTTGAGTTGAACTGAAATCATGGACGTATACAGCATCGCGTTGTTTTATTTATTGTTACAGTTGTAATAAATTTAGTTGGAATTATGGTATTTGTAGTTTTATGTAATGCTCTACTGAGGCCGTTTGACTTGTCTATCTTATTTTAGAATCTATTGTATTACTTCCGCAACTCTGTATTGATGAAATAAAAATCAGTACTTATTTCATCTCTTTATCTCGGTTATGGTATGTAATCTGCGGTCTAGAAATGGATCTCGAAGGTCTCGCCTCGTGATCCGTGCCATCCCACCTAGGGATCGGTGTTACGGGATCTGGGGCGTGCGTGACACAAGCCCAACCTTATGTTTTTTCATAAGGATAGGGTCGGACTCGTGGTTTAAGTCAAGAGCTTTTTGCACTCAATCTTGTTGTTATGTGGAGACCGATGCTATGAGGCAATCAGGAAGTATTGATGATCCAGCCACCATTGTCGTCGGTCGAGCTTGTTTCACTTCTATTATGTTTAGCCTTAATTACAAGTATTTTTTTTATCATACTTTCGTGGCTGGTCTGTGTAACAATTATTTTTCTGATCTTTGGAGAATAGTAGAATCTGAGATGCATCCGTAGACGTAGGCACAATTTTCCAAACCACGTAAATATGTCTTTATGTGCTTGATTTCTTCTTCATGTCGTTTTATCTTTCTTTCTTAACAGATCTAATTCTAATGTAAAACATTAAAAATTTATGAAAGATGAACACAAAACTTGCAATAAATTACAACCAACAGTGGCTGCTTTCACAACAAACATGCACTGACAAACTAAAATAAAAAATAACCATCAGAACAACACATTAGAGAGAGACTACAACACAATTCAAACGCAGTAAAGCTGAAGCTTCAGCCTTTATTCTAACGTCCAACACGAACGTTTGGCACTACTAGTAACAAACTAAACTAGAGTTGAAGCTCTACGAAGGACGTGAGTTTCCTGTAACCATCCCAAGGCCTATCATACACAACGGTATTGTAAGTGTTGGTTTCTTTTCCCTTAATTGCAGAAATAACAAGGCGATAGTTGACGCCCGCAACTACTTGCTCCTGACCTTTGAGCACCTCTTTGTAGATTAAGTTTGTTTTAGCCTCCTTGTTGTGCTCAGCTACGGCGTATTTTGCAATTTCCTGCACATAAGGAACCTTCACATGTTTTATAGGACTGTAACCCCAACAAGAGGAGCAGCCAAGGCTGCATTAAATAAAAAGAAGGAAACAACCACAAGAGCAAGTAAGGGGAGAAGAAGAACGACTGATTGAATCTTCATCTTTGTTTGTTCCTAAAGACGGTAGTGAAGGTTAAGCTTGGTGATTGAATTTATAATAAGTCTGAAATGGGAGAAGCACATAAATTGTAATGGAATTAAAATATAATAAAAAACTCGTGTGTATTTGCCTATTTGGGGTCCGCAGTACTACAGCTGTATACCCATTTGATGTTTTAATGGTGAGCAGTGAATGCACAACTTTTGGATATAGTGGATAACATTTCCTGTACTATTCTTGCAAAGAGATATCGTTTGGAAACTTGTGGTCCCATTACTACAGTTCTGTATAAAGACTAGTGCGATATTATTATTTGGAAGTAAAAGTAATTTTATACCTGGATTGAGTATTTGTTATATACCGAGACGCCAATGGTGCCTGGCTACATAACAAATACCTCTCTTTGGGTCCCCACTCTATGGCTGAGAAATGACATGACGATATATCATATCGTTTGGGAGCTTTTGGTCCCCCGTTATGGTTGTTGTGGTAGTTTAGTTGCGTTCGAATTTTTATTTTTATTTTATTTTTTGTTGCAGCTCGGTTACGTTCGATGTTCTAATAGTGGGACTAATAATTTATATATTTATATGTGACATTTATGTTTTGTAATTTAACGATTGAATCATTAAGGACATAAGACGAGAATCACTACAACATACATAGTCTTTTCCGGCGGTCCAAAACCGCCAAGATATATAATCGGATTGCCGTGGAAACAATTCTCAGCGGTCCAGTGAATCTCCAATAAATCTCTCGTCACGGAATGCATTCTCAGCAGTTTACCTCGACCACCGATAATTATCCTGATTTTCTTGGCGATCTAAAACGCTGTTAAAACCGTATTAAACGACGCATTATGTGATATACCATGGCGGTCCAAGACCGTCGACTATTATCTTCTCTTTATCAGTGGTCAAAAACCGCTGCAACGGTTTAAATTTGTTGCTTAGTGGTATGGACCGCTGATAATAAGTTTGATATATCGGCGGTCTTATCGCAAATATATATTATGTTTAACGGCGGTCATTTAGGACCACTGTTAATTGTTTGTTTTTTTTTTTTTTTCTTTTTAAATTTTCCTATTTCTACTAGATTACGAACCTGTAAATAAACCTATACAAGAGCAAACATAATTCAAGTCTATTAAACATACAAGTAAACCTATACCAGAGCAAACACAATTCAAATCTATTAAACCTACAAGTAAACCTGTACAAGAGCAAACACAATTCAAGTCTATTAAACTTACAAGTAAACCTATAAAAATATATACATATTATGAAGAATATATATAGGATGATTCAAACACAATTATATCTACTAATATTTAACTCAACAACAAACACAAATGTCCAAGTACATGTAATGAAACTAGTGAAGAAAAATGCCGGTAAGTGTGAGTGGATAGCCAAAGTCACTATCGATCCTAATCATGAACGTCTCCGGGCCGCTGCTAATCTCCTCCACCCTACAATACAGATTATATAAACTAATTTAGTTATCATGGTTACAAAAAATAAAAATTAAATATAAGTAAAGACTATAGATATAAGATCTAGATTCTACCTAACGAATCATACTCAATATCAAGCGCTCTAATTCAGCCACTTTATCATTTGTCTAGGCCTAGGTAGCAGATAGCCGAGAAATCTCATCATCCTTCTGAGCGAGCTGGGCAGTATCCTCCTCTAAACCAGCTCACAAGGTAGAGACCTCCGCCTTTCGACTCATGCTAGCCTGGCTTCTAGAGGACCCCGGCCACAATCGGGTTGGGGTATGTCCCGAACCCATCTCGCGGACCCGCCAGTGCCTCTCAAATCCCATGACCCGAGACTAGAGGTCATGCCCTCCAGAAGCGTCTCTCTCAATTCTTCCATTTCCCTCTGCATACAAAAGATAAGATATTAGGAATATAATTGAAAATCAACATAAACATTCATTCAATCTTTGTATCAAAAGTCAATTAAATCACTACTACAAAAGTCTTCCATTTAGCAATTAGCTGCTAGGTAACCGCTAGAGTGCTTTTTAGGTAGCCTTTGATCCAAACTTGTATTTTATCCTAGAAAACCTTTTGAACATGTGTAATTTGTTAAACTAAGTATGTTAGACCTATTCACAAGCATATAAGTGCCTTTATAAAAAATTTGGCCACCTTGAACCTCTTTTTCACTAATTTTGATTTTGAACTAGACCTTGATATTTTGCAAATGTGGGGGGAATGTGATTTTTATGATTTCTATAACATAATCAACCTTAAATACATCTTCTCACATAATTGTAATCTGTTATGCTGATATGTGTGTTTTTGGGTGACTACTTGTGCTGAATTTGCCTAGGACAATGATATTTTGCAAATGTGAGGGGAATGTGATTTTTATGATTTTGATAGCTTATGCAACCTTAAATACATCTACTCACATGTTTGAATTGGATTTTATTACTGTGCATAATCTGTTATACTGATATGTGTGTTTTTTGGTGACTACTTGTGCTGAATTTGTCTAGGACCATGATATTTTGCAAATGTAGGGGGAATGTGATTTTTATGATTTTCATAGCTTATGCAACCTTAAATACATCTTCTCACATGTTTGAATTGGATTTTATTGCTTTTTGTTAATCTGTTATGCTGATATGTGTGTTTTTGGGTGAGTACTACTTGTGCTAAATTTGCCTAAGACCATGAAATTTTGCAAATGTGGGGAGAATGTAATTTTTATGATTTGTATAGCTTATATAACTTATTTATCTCTCTCTCTCTCTCTCTCTCTCTCTCTCTCTCTCTCTGTCATTGCTGCTGCTGCAAACAACAGCAGCAAACTCTACACAACACCCTCACCAGCAAACTCACACTGCTCGAAACAAAGTAGCACATAAAAGATAAACAGCAATTGAAAAAGTACCAAGGAACACTTACTATTTTGTCAGCTGCCACCTGAGAAATGAGAAGTCCATTCTTCTTGACATGTGTCATCGGGAAGATATCTGCTCGACTCACTGACAAACTGGAACCACTCTTCACCTGTTATTAGAACACAAAAGAAAAAACATTCTCTCAAATTACAGGTATGTAAGAGTGTAAAAACAAAAATTAATAATTTAGTAGATAACTAAACATGAGAAATTTACCTACTCCTCTGCCACCCTAGCAAAGCTCTTTGAACCAGACGTATGCAAGAGTGTCTGCTTCGATCTGTTGTCTTTACTTCTCACGCTTCTTCTCTGCATCACATATTAATCAACAAGTAAGAGGTATTTATTATTTATTTTAATTTGTAGTCTATGATAATAAGGAAATAGAAAATATTATAAATACATCATACCTGAGCCTCATCGGAAAGCAAGAAGGCAATAAAATTATGCCACTGCCCTGGTGGACAGCGATCTAGACACTTTGCATACCGTAATGCATCGTTGTCCAATTTGTCAAATATTTCCCGTTTGAGGTGGGACCTATATTCCCTCCATCTCTTCCCAATGGATTCCATACGGAAATTATGGAGGTCAGTCGGGATATCAAATTTTTCCTGCATTGCACAACCCAAGGAAAATGTGGAATAACACTAGGAAAGTAGAAAAATTATACATTTATTAATTCCCAAGCACGGTCCTGAGTGGTTGGTGTAATCGCGTGCCACGTTGGGGCATCCAACTTAATCAATTGTGCATCACGTCCCAACATTCCAAAGTAGTTCGCCAGGTTGGTTGCACTGTCCCCAATCGGGGCCCCATTGTGATCTAAATACATCATCATCTTACACCCTGCAGGCATCCGATGAAGCTCGAGGCACCGGGTTGGACCTCGAGTCCTCTTCGGCGCGGGTGGCCCTGAAGAGGTCCCAGTCACATCCTCGTATCCGTCTGTCATAGTGAAGCTACAAAAGAAAAAGAACTAGATAACCATGTAACTTACAAATCTCATACCCGAACTGTCCAGATAATTATTTGACTTATAAATCTCATACCTGGACTGTCCAGCTAGTGATTTGACTTACAAATCTCATACTCAGACTGTCCAGACAATTGTTTTACTTACAAATCTCATACTGGGACGACCCAGATAGTCATTTAACTTACGAAGCTCATACCGGGACAGTCCAGATAGCCATTTAACTTACAAATCGTATACCCGGTTTGTCCAGATAATTATTTGACTTACAAATCTCTTACACGGACTGTCCAAATTGTGATATGACTTACAAATCTCATACCCAGACTGTCCAGACAACTTTTTAACTTACAAATCTCATACCAAGACTGTCCAGATAGTCATTTTATTTACAAAGCTCATACCGAGATGGTCCAGACAGCCATTTAACTTACAAATCTCGTACCCGGACTGTCTAAATAATTATGTGACTTACAAATCTCATACCTGGACTGTCCAGATAGTGATTTGACTTACAAATCTCATACCTAGACTGTCTAGACAATTTTCTTACTTACAAATTTCATACCGAGATGGTCCAGATAGTCATTTAACTTACAAAGCTCATACGGGGACGGTCCAGATAGCCATTTAACTTACAAATATCATACCCGGATTGTCCAGATAATTATTTGACTTACAAATCTCATACTCGGACTGTCCATATAGTGATTTGACTAACAAATCTCATACCCAGACTGTCTAAACAATTGTTTTACTTATAAATCTCATATCGGGACTGTCCAGATAGTCATTTAACTTACAAAGCTCATACCGGGACGGTCTAGATAGCCAACTTACAAATCTCATACCCGGACTGTCCAGATAATTATTTGACATACAAATCTCATACCCGGACTGTCCAGATAGTGATTTGACTTACAAATCTCATACCCAGATTGTCCAGAAAATTTTGTTACTTACAAATCTCATACCGGGACGGTCCAGATAGTTATTTAGCATTCAAATTTCATATCGGGTAAGTCCAAATAATTATTTAACATTCAAATTTCACATCGGGTAAGTCCAAATAATTATTTAACATTCAAATTCCATAACGGGTCATCTTTCTTGATTCCTCGTCCCTGTGCCATCACATATGCCCACTCACACTTGAATATAATGAACTTTAATCTTTCTGAGTATGAAACTTCTACAATATCCGTTAATCGACCGTAATATGTAATTTCTCCTGCGATCGGGTTTCTGTCTCTTACAGATGCATAACT
>JAUPMG010267524.1:0-19727 GCA_031762675.1 Pachysandra terminalis
GGTGCTGGGAGCATCCACTGGTAGTCAATGGGATTGACTATGTTCTTTGTAAGGGTGTGTTTCCACCGTGGGTGAAAATCCCTTGAGGAAATGGTATTGGTGTGTTCTTCCGTGGGTGAAAGTCCCTTAATGAACAAAGGTTTGCTGGTGTGTTCTTCCGTGAGGTGAAAGTCCCTTAATGAACAAGGTACTGGTGCATTCTTCCGTGAGGTGAAAGTCCCTTAAAGAATGGAATGATGCATTCTATCGTGGGTGCAAGTCCCTTAAAGAATGGATTGGTTGTGAATGAGCATATGATTAGGCTAGGCCTAATTACCCCGCATTGCATTACACATCATTTTAATTTCATAATTGTATCATACCACATTGCATTGATCATTGCACATGTTTGATTGAAGTGATTGTAGTGCATGTCCATTGTAGCTTGCTTGACTTGTCTGTACTTGTGATTGGTTGTATTGATATTAGCAAGGTGGGACCTTGTGAATATTACCGTGGGTGAAAGTCCCTAAAGGAATGCTGGTTACAGTTGAGTTTCCACCGTGGGTGAAAGTCCCTAAAAGAATGTTGGCCGTAGCATGGTGGGATCATGTGGTCGTATTGTATAGTGGGACTATGCAATGTTTGCTTAGCATGGTGGGACCATGTGGTTGTATGTGAGCATAGTGGGACTATGTGATTGACATGATACTTGTATGCTTGTATTACGTGGTGGGACCATGTATATGTGATTGTATTGTATAGTGGGACTATGCAATGTTTGTTTGCCATAGTGGGACCATGTGATTATTTGTGTTTATTATGCGATACTTGTTTGTTTGTATCACATGGGTGTTTATTATGCGATACTTGTTTGTTTGTATCACATGGTGGGACCATGTGGATATTGTTTGTGTACATAGTGGGACTATGTATTTGCTTGTGTTACATGGTGGGACCATGTAGACATTGTGTGTGTACATAGTGGGACTATGTATTTGCTTGTATTACATGGTGGGACCATGTGGATATTTGTTTGGTTAGGCATAGTGGGACTGTGGTTGATGTGATGTACATGATGGGATCATGTAGGATATGTTTGGATTCATAGTGGGACTATGAGGATTGGGTTGAATGCATGATGGGATCATGTGTGCCCTATGATTTATCATGGTGGGACCATGTGAACAATTGATATGATATGATTTGATTACTTGTATGGTTTCCAAGGTGAAATGAGATTGCCATGTTAACTGTGATATATTTATTAAATATGTGAGATTTAGTATGATGATGAGCATGCTAATACATTTGACTGCGGTATTACTTGCTGAATGAAATGGCATGAATTAACCGTGTTGTTATGTATGCATAAAGATAATTATTGTAACTTCCTTGGTTCCGCTTCGAGGCTTCGACTGTCCCTTTCATTGAAACAAGTGATCAGTTCGTTTGACTTGCTGGTCTGGAGAGGAGATTCTCTTATTTCAGATACTTGACTGATTTGGTGGATTATACTTTGTTTTATATACTTGGTTTTGACCCCATATGGGCGTGAACATGTAATAGATTAGATGTCTATTTACTTTGTGGGTTTTAGCTTAACAGATTTATGTTGAGCTACAGGTTTGATTTATTTAAAACTTCCGCTGATTATGGTTTTAGACTCTGAATAACCCAGATGTGGTTGAATATTTTGGCTGGTTATCCGTTTCCACATGGTGGGTCTGAAGGTCAGTTCCAGTGAATCCTCGAGATCCTACATCTCGGATTTGGGGCGTGACAAGTACAGTATGTGGTGTAATAGTTTGTAATTTCAAAAATCTGTTGGCACTGATGACCATTGAATAACCAGTCAAATTACATAGTTTCCACCTCAGGGTTGCACAAGTTGAGCAATTTGATATAAGAAAGGAACCTCAAACTATGTAGTCATCCGGAATATGCTCTTGCTTGTGAAGTCATGTACTTAAAACATATATATATTATAATAATAACGTTATATTATCTTATTATGTATTCTCCTGAAAGACTGGCATCTGAACTGATTATTATTGTATTCACCTGCTCCGTTAGAGTCCAATTTGTTCTTTCATCTATTCCACTTTGCCGAGGTGTGTGAGGAGTGGAAAAGAAGTATGAAGGCGTACTTTCAGCTATCTGAACACCTTACTTTTAAATTGTACATATATGTCATACATTTCTCAAATGAATTATGTAAAGCCTATTTTTGTGTCAGTATTTGGGTTAAATTGTACAAAATTGTTCTCACCTGCTTGTTGGGGTCTGTATCTGATAGTGTACTCCTATCTGATGTTGTCTAGTTGGTTCGTGTTTAGGCTTTGGAAACTTAAGAAATTTTGTGTGTACATTGGATCAACTTTTTATTAATTTAAAATAATGGCAAGTTCTTCCTACATATTTTGTGGATTCTGGTTTTACAAAAATGTTCTTCACTATGTCTTAATTGCTTGTATACAAGAATAGTTCATTGCTTCCTTGTGTGTTTACAGGTAAAAGAGGAACTTGAAGTGGCACTAAGAAAGCATTTGATTAGCATGAAGCAGTAAGAATCAACATTTTTTCTAAGAGTATTCTTTCTTGTAAGGAGTTAATGTAATCAAGTTCCTTCCTGACGACGGATGTTTGTTTGATATTTCTTTCATTTCTTGTTCAGGAATTGTGACAACCCAATATATCCTCCCATTTCAAGGAGCTTGCAACTTCAGTTCACAAACAGACTTTCTCTCCCGGTTTTTACTGGAACTCTACTTGAAGGAGAGGAATGTTCTATCTTAAAAGTAGATTTGGTTGATGATCTGACAGGACGTGTTGTCAATTCCGGTCCTGGATCCTCGGTGAAGGTGGAAATAGTAGTCCTCGAGGGAGATTTTGAAGGCCATGAAGAAAATTGGACGCTTGAAGAGTTCAAAAATAACATTGTTAAAGAAAGGGAAGGCAAGAGACCACTTCTTTCAGGGAATGCAGTTCTGAGTCTTAATGAGGGCACTGGTGTTATCGGTGATCTGGCTTTTACAGATAATTCAAGCTGGACAAGGAGTCGCAAGTTTCGGTTAGGGGCAAGAGTTGTGGATGGATGTGATGGAATTAGAGTAAGAGAAGCAAAAACAGAACCATTCGTGGTCAAGGATCATCGTGGAGAATGTGGGTAATTCTTTGTTTTCAATATTTTTGCTATTAACATATTGGGGGCTGTTCAAAATTGAGTTATGTTGGAAATATAAATGTATGCCCAGGATAGTTAAACAAAAATATAAGCCTTATTTATATAGGAATTGGTAATCTCTGGATAAACCAAATGTAAATGCAACACACTTAAAATTACTTGAACAATTGAGTTGTATGCACTTAACAGTTGAGCTTATGAAAAACTTTTAGTGGGCTAAACCACCAGAGTAAGGTGATGAGAAATGATACAAGCAAAAGAGGGATCCCACCTGTCCAACTTAAGATACTGTTTGGTTGATTTAGTGAACAAAATGCCTCTGTAGTAAACACTTTTTATCTATGTTTTCCGTGAGTACTAGAAAAACAGAAACTGTTAATTGTCATGGAATATAGCGCTCTGCAGCTGATTGGGTTCTAGGAGACAAAAGTGTATGAATGGAAACATAGGAGGAGTAAATTGTGATATTAATAAGTTTTGAGGGTGAAAATGGATGATTAAATATTAAAATTATATATATTAAGTCATGATGGCCAGCTTGTTCCAACAAGTGGATATATGTATCTGATTGTAGAGGAACAAAGATAGGATAATGTAAACCTGATGATTTTAAGAGGGTGTTCTATGTGACCTACCATACGATCCGTTATATAAATAGGCAAATGTTCCTTTCTTTTATGAATAGCAATTGTATGGCCGATCATTGGGTATAATGATACCTGTCCAACTTAAGAAACTGTTTGGTTGATTTAGTGAACAAAATGTCTCTGTAGTAAACACTTTTTATCTATGTCTTCCGTGAGTACTAGAAAAACAGAAACTGTTTGTTGTCATGAAATATAGCGCTCTGCAGCTGATTGGATGCTAGGAGACAAAGGATTATGAATGGAAACATAGGAGTAGTAAATTGTGATATTAATAAGTTGAGGGTGAAAATGAATGATTAAATATTAAAATTATATATATATATATATAAGTCATCATGGCCAGCTTGTTCCAAAAAGTGGATATATGTATCTGATTGTCGAGGAACAAAGATAGGATAATGTGAACCTGATGGTTTTAAGAGGGTGTTCTATGATCCTGGTGTTAAGGTCAACAGATAAATACGAGTTCAAACCTTGAGCATGGCTTTTAATTATGAAGTAATTTGATTTAAAATATAAGAGACTTGATGTGAATGTTGGTTCTGTGATATGGAGACCTTGCTTGAGTTCTTGAGTTAGACCTGAGGGCACGTGCATGAAGAAATCGAATAGCAAACTTCGTGTGTCTAATAACCAACTGTTCCTCTGTATATTGTAGCAATTGATAGAGGTCCGTGACACTTTTCTTATGGACTGCGGTGTTAAACAAAATTTTAACCCTAGATCGATGAGTATAGGCTGGGCTTTGCCGAACAGATGTGTGTTGTGCTTTGCTGATTCGGAGTCCATTGCCTATATATTTATTCCCTGCCCTTTGGTGAGGCATGTTTGGAACATTGTCTTGGAAAAGTTTGGGGTGTATTGGGTAATGCCAAAGCAGCTAGTAGACCTCATTTGTTCTTGGGGGATGGAGAGAGGAAAATCAAGAAGGCAAGTTTAAGGAATTTGTGCCCTCCAGCAACTTGCTGGTTGCTATGGAAAGAAAGGAATAGAAGAATTTTTGAAGGGAAGGCCAAGGATACTGCAATTGTATCCGATCAGGTGTTCTTACTCCTTCTCTTTTGGTCAAGTAGAATATCAGATTTTAATTCTGTTCCTTTTTTTTTTTTTCCCTTTGGCATGATTGGTCTAGTTGTAAGAGTCGTTTATTTTTGTTGGACGAGCCTTGTCCAGGGTTTCTTTCTGTTTTGGTTATGTATACACTTTTGTGTACAGAGGGTTGGGCTAGGTTGTTACATGCATAGATATTACATCTAGTTTATACCTTTATTAATATATTTACCTTTTTACTGATTAAGAAAAAAGAAGAAGATTAAAGTGGCAGAGCTCTTCCTTATTTTGGCTTACTGAAAACTTGTTTGTATGATCTTCTTTAGAAAGGATTAGCATTTGGTACGTGTAGTTGATTTTATGTAATTTATTATCATTTAGATGGGAACAACTTGAACTTTAGATTGATTGAAGGTGATATTTAGCACAGAACCTAATTCGGTAGATCATCTATTCTCCTGTGTAGGTGGTTTTTGATCTGGGATGATGATGACCTGCAGTCTTTAGGGTGCTGAGATGGAGTTTATTTCATTGTGTGCACTCATTGGATAGGCATTCAACCAAATTATGTATCGAACTGTAGAAGGAAACTGAGCTGGGTGATAGTTGCGTCTATTATCAGTGTTGATTCCCTTGAGTGATACCTTTAAACATTCAAGGGAATGTTGAAGCTATTATAATGACATTTGATAGCTTCTCTACTCGCGATAGTTGCAAATGATTTATTCATTTTGGTGTGTCTTGACTACCATGCTTATGGATGACTGCAACTAGATTCTTGTTTGAGAAACTATGGATGACACAGCAAAAATTACTATGCTTTTGAATCATTAGTGATGGTTTTTGAATGGCTCTTGTGAGTCCCTGGTGAAAGGTGAAGATGGGACAGAGGATGCTGGGTTGGGGAGCTAGAAATATATGGTAAAAGTTACTTCCAATTTGGTTCTAGTGGTATGGACTAAAACATGAAGCATTTGCCATGTAGCTCTCTATCTGATGAGAGAAAATGTTGTTGTCAATTTCAATCCACTAAGATGATTTGAGAGAACTAGTAAAATATGGTCATGCAAATGCAATATGAAGGTAAGAGTTTTAGCAAGTCTGTTTCCTTCATGATTAAAATGCAATAACTAATTCTAATACTTATTTGTGTATTCCTTGAACTAAAAAAAAGCCATGAATTGTAAATGTTGAGGGTTCACAGGACTAGCAATTTGAAGGAATTGCATGGTGCTGCTATTAGAAGGATAAAATTTAAGATCAAACCTCATGATGAGACACAATTTTACCACATCCATATCGAGTTGAATACTTGGTTTTAAAAACTTGATGTGTCAATTCTAAACTCAGCCAAGTGGACTTTACGGCTTTGACGTTTGGGTAGATGTGTAGTCAAGACTTGTTCTATAGCAACTCACCAAAGTCGTCTGAGTTGACTCGGATAAAATCGGGAAAGTCATGTAAGTCGGCCCAACTTTATAAAAATTAAAACAAAATAAAATAAAAGTTCCTTAATTTGAGATGTGTTTTGTGAGTTTTTCTCGATTTTTTGATATGCTTATAGTTCTTGTTATTATATTTCTCTAATCTAGTTAAAGGAGTTGGCTCATGAGTCCCCAGGTTAGCTCGAGTAAATGGGCATCCGAGTCAAGTTGAGTTTCGGGTTTAATCTCTGGTTGATATCCAATACCTGATGGTTTGAACTGTAGTCTTTTTGTAGTAAAACCAAATGTCTCTTAAATGTTGATTTCGCATTTCATCTAAGACTAAGTAAGACTACTTGAAACTGATTGTGAATGTGCTACAGAGTGACAGATACATGTTTCATAAGAATTTCATGATTGGAGTGTTGGCTCTTAAATGTTGATTTTGCATTTCATCTAAGACTAAGTAAGACTACTTGAAACTGATTGTGAATGTGCTACAGAGTGACAGATACATGTTTCATAAGAATTTCATGATTGGAGTGTTGGCGTGAGTTCATCCCTAAAATGGATTGATGAGGATTACTTAAGACTGGACAATTAAGACTGGAAAATGACATGTTCTGTTCAGGTCTCCTGCAGTGTTAGCATTACATCTTTTGAAGGCTTCTTATTTGTTCGTTCTGCAAAATTTTTTATCTTCATTCTGTTTGAATTCTATGTTTTCTGAGCTTTCCAGTAAGATTGTGGAGATAAATAATTTCACATGCATTTTCTTGTTGGTTTGTGCCCTTATTATTCCAAGTTGTGTGTAATGAATTCTAAGGTTTTTTTTTTTGGTCTCTAAATAAGTAGTTATATGATGATGAACATAAAGGACATTTGTGTTTGTTTTGTCATACATTTTTTTTGTTCTTTGTTATTAGTAGAAAATCCCCAATTCCCAGGTTCCAATATCTTTGATTCTTAATGCTGTTTGTTTTTACTCTATAAACTCTTTGTTTACTGGTCTTCTATCATACCTTAGGTCATCTTTGTTAGCTGGGATTCTTCCTACACAAATCTTCCTATTTCTGCCCAAAAGAGTGATTGCCATAAGGAGTTGTGCGAAACATTGTAAAAATAAATTATTGAATGACTACAGCTAATAATGTTATTGTTAATTTTTTCTTTGCATTGTCATTATTTACTCTCTACTTGGAGTGATATGAATAACTTGTTCTCTTGTCTTCATTGTTTATTTTCTTATCAAACCACAAGTCCATGTAACTTATAAACAAGAAACTCAGAATTTTTTTTATCTTTGGTGATTTATTTTTCGTCATCGTCATCATATGCCTTATCCCGACTAGTTGGTATTTATTTTTAATTTGCAGATATCTGGATGTCGTTAGTTATCAGAATAAAGGAACAAAGGGAAACTCAAGTTTTATTTCTGGTTTTTGCTTGCAGTGTACAAAAAATACTATCCCCCAACTCTTAGTGATGAGGTGTGGCGCTTGGAAAAGATCGGGAAAGACGGTGCTTTCCATAAACGCTTGCGAAGGGAAAAGATCAACACTGTGAAGGATTTCCTGACCCTGCTCCATATTGACACTCCAAGACTCCGAAATGTAAGACCTTACTGTTCCTTGACATGTTATTTTGATCAGAGTAACAATTATCAGTGTTCCATCTGTATGTGTGCGTGGGCACATGTTTGCAAACCCATTAAAGGAAAACACATAATCCAATAAGATTCAATCTAACAGCATTAGCAACGTTATAAGAGGTATTGAAGTGACAAAAGTACCTCATATTTATCAATTAGATGATCCTCTTTGAAAATATCTGAGCTATTGCTGTGGTTGGTTCTGTTACTGATCCCACCATAGGAATAGTCGGAGTTCTTTTTCTGGTATGCAATTTTCAGTCATTTCTCGGGAGAAGCATTGCTAAGTCCAACAGTGCTATAGTGGGAAACTGATGGACTCAGGTCAAGGAATGAAGGAGCAAGCGAAGGAGGTCAAAATTGTACACACTGTGGGGGAAGAGGAGAGGTTCTAGTGATGGTTGGTGCAGTGGTGATGAGGGGTCATGGGTGAGACCCATGCATCACACTGCTACCCGGACTGACATAGCATTGGAGACTGATCATCGAACAAGTGAGCCAGTCTAAAGACTGACTCCTGGCTTATTCAAACCTTATTCCTATTGAAAACCTTTCACTAATTCATTGTTATATTCAAGAACAACATATAGTGTATACTTGACTGCCTTTTCTATCACTAGATTTCCTGGAGAATGGTAGCTACCATTAGAAGAAAAAAAATGAAAAGATCTTTATGAATGTCATGCCCTACTAAACTGACTATCCTGAAGGGATGTTTTATTTACATGCTGGTAGTCATAAGATTTTTCTTGTGACATCTCGCCATTCTTCAGCAATGCTGGATGAGAAGGGGTGTAAATCAAAATTATTGAATGAGAATGTTCTGATTGGTCAGCTTTTGAAGTAGTGAACTATTTTTCATTTCACAAAATTGTGTTTACCTAACAATAGTTTTATCATTTCAATTGCTCTTTACACTGGGAGTTAAAGAGTTGCCTCAAATTGTTTTTTTCGTTTTCTTTTTGCCCTTGAAACCATCTTTCACTTGGGTTGATTGTATGCAGGTAGTAGGGTTGGTTTATTAGATAATTTGTTATGATGCTTTTTGTAGATATTTTCTCTAGAAGAAATTGTAAGTTATGTTTTCTTGAATGATGAAATTAGTCCTATAATATTAAAGTCAAGTTATGCAAAGTATTGTTAGAAGAGTGATGCTAGGAAGCAATGGTTGCAGTTTTTAATCCTGCAAAAAGGCAAAATAAACGCTGTTGGTATTGTAACTAATTTGCATTTACACGTGCAACTTGTTGGTCTTTCTGCAACACCGAAAGTACAATACTGCTTTTTAGAATAACTCTTGTTAGAGATAATTACAGCTTATAAATAAAACTATTTTTTAAAATAATTTGTTCAGTATTATTCTGTACTTTTGTGACAAACATGTTCTTAAGACATCCTGTAAATTAGAAAAAAAATCTCTCAATAAAGTCCTGAGAATTTAAGATATCCTATTTTTTCTTTACCTATATGCTGTTGGCTGCTTGATTAATATCAACAAGCAACCAACAATATATAGTTACAGTGAAGTAATGCTATAATTATATGACATATTGAACAATACCTATAACTTTAACTAGTGAATGTGATGGTATTCATGTTTGGAAAAAACTTAACAATTCATGTCTCACAGGAACTAAACACCCTGACTGTATGAAGTAATAACTATAGTTCTTTGTTTGAACATCTGTAGATCCTGGGCACTGGAATGTCTGCTAAGATGTGGGAAGTCGTGTTGGACCATGCTCGGACATGTTTTCTTGATAAACTGATGTACCTGTACTACCCTCCTAGTTCTCAGGGGAGAATGGGTGTGGTTTTCAATGTTGTGGGACAAGTTTTGGGGCTCTTTACCGAACGTCAATTTGTTCCTCTTGATAGCCTCTCAGAAACTCAGAAGGTATGCTTTTCTTATCATTTTGGATTTTTTTTATTCCCCCCCTCTCTCTCTCTCTCTCTCTCTCTCTAATGTTTTTGGGGGTCAATACGTCTACTAGGCTGATGCACACAAGTTAGTAAAAGCTGCATATGAGCACTGGGAGGAAGTGGTCCCTTGTGATGAGATCAATAATGGTGGCTCTTCAACCTTACCTGGTATTTGTGTTCCCTCCAGCTCACCAGGGGTGGAGAGTTCCTACAATTGTAAGTTCTTGAGTTCTGACGAGTCCGGAGGATTTGATTTTACACAACTGAGCGCGTCATCTCCAAGTATTGTTTCATCCATCTTAACCGTCGGTGATATGAGGAGCTTGGATAATTACAACCTGTGTGATCTCGAGCACATGGATCTTAGATACGACCAGTCTTCCAGTTTCCCAGGCCAAGTCACCACCATGATCTGTGATACAGAGCCCATGGCCAACATATTTAATGATGATGAGCATCTGCAATATTTTGATTCCGATACTTCCCTTCTATCCCATAACTTTAGTTTGGAATCACAGTCTGACCTTCGGAGTGCTGTTAGTGGCTTCCTTAATGCATCCCGTAAGTCTGCTGCAGCCACTGCTACTGATAAAGCTCAGACACGATGGTCAATGCTGTTCAGTCTGCTGAAATGGAGATTCTCAATTAGGAGGATTATGGCTTCAAAGAAGAGTGGGTTATGGAACAGATAGGCTTGTGGTTAATAGGCCATGTTAAAAAGGTTGGATCACAGTTTTGTGTGCAGTTGTAGAGTAAAATGGTGTTGAAGATGTAAATACGGTTTGTACGTATAACGTGTCTGCTTCATTACCTGGAGAAGATCTCAAGTTTCTTTTGCCGGATTAAGTTATCCGTAAATGCAGATGTCTGTACATAACATGACAGGCTGCTGTTGCTGCAATTCGTCAGTTGAAGTTCAAAGAAGAGAGTAAACCAAGCACGAATGCTTCAATTCACGTAGTTTTGGGTGGATTATCTCTTTTTTACGAGTACATTCATTCAAAAATGGTAAAACTTTAAGTCTCTGTTTTCTCAATTTCTAAGTGAGCATGTTTGATAATTTTTTGGCCGCCTTTTTTCTTTGGTCTCCTTAGTACAATGCTTTTACCAATTCACAAGACTTTTGTTAGGGTTGTCTTTGAAGTTCTTTGTTATTTTCTTCTTCTTGAGAACCCCATGCACCTGGAACATGAATTGTCTGGTCTCTGTATTTATTTTATTATTTTTTTTGGGTGACATGGAACCCTCGACCCCACTTAGTGGGGACATGGTAAACCCTGGATACATGACCCCACGCACAAGGACCATATATCATGTAAGCCCTAGAACTCGAACCTGGGACCTCCAGTTCCTGAGCTGGAGAGCTTGCCAGTTGAGTTAACCTGTGTGGGTTATTATTAATCAAATGGTGATCCGGCGGGGGGATGTATCTGTTGTTGAAAAAAAAATCGGTGTCTTAGAAGTCTTTTAACATGAATTGCAACAATTCAATGTATGCATTTTAGTGGTGGAAGAATTCAATATTTTAGAAAAAATTTCAACATTATTTTCTTTGGTAGATATGGACAAGAAGATACCTCAAACATAGAAATGAGTTGTAGATAACAACACAAGACTACCACAACCACCAGTCAATTCTCTCCTCTCTACAGGTACGAATGACCATCCAATTGCCTATAAATAGTCCTCTTCTCACAAAACATGAAAACTAGAAACACAAAATGGAGAAGGAAAGGGGTCATGTCCTGGTGTTAACATACCCTAGCCAAGGACACATAAACCCTCTCACCCAGTTCAGCAAACGCTTAGCATCCAAAGGACTCAAGGTCACCCTAGCCACCACCCATTACACTCTCAAGTCTATGCAGAAGGCATAGGGGTCGAGCCCATCTCCGATGGTTATGATGATGGTGGCTTCATTCTGGCCCCAAGTGTAGATGCCTACACAGAGTCATTCAAGACCATAGGTTCTAGGACTCTATCAGAGGTCATACTGAAGTTCTATTACTCGAGCTCCCCAGTTGGTTGTCTCGTATATGACTCTCTCCTGCCATGGGCTCTTGATGTGGCTAGACAGAATGGCATATATGGAGCTGCATTTTTCACCAACTCTGCCACTGTGTGTTCCTTGTACTGGTATGTCCATCAGGGTTTTTGGCCTTGCCTTTGAGGCCAGAATCTGCTCCAGTGTCATTGCCTGGGATTCCTTCACTCAGCTTTTCCGACTTGCCGAGTTTTCTTTCACTGCCAGCATCTTACCCTACTTATTTGGCCATGATCATGGATCAACTTGCCAATTTGGAAAGAAATGATTGGGTGTTTGGGAACACCTTTGAAGAGTTGGAAGGCCAGGTAAGTGTATATCAAGGCATGCTCTCAAGTATTCATGGTAAAGTGAATAACACCACAGCTCATGTCATATTCCTGTTAAAACCTAGTTTTTGATATTTTCAGAAAGAAGAAATCTGATATTCATGCTGAAATGTATTTGAAGGTATTTTTTTCTTTTCTTTTTTGATTAGATTTCTCTATTCATATGTGATTTGCAGTCTTCATCTTATTTAATGTACCATAATTGATTTTTCTTTTTCTTTCATTCTAAACCTGTAATAAATTGAACTCGAGCGACTCAATTAACTTTTAATTTCCATTTAATTGTTTTTTTTTACTGAAATAAAATCCAACTTGAATTTTTCCTTTTTGTTTTTGATAATGATGATCACCATTATTCAAAAATTTCATCATTCACTTCATCTTAGAGGAAATAGAAGGAAAGACGGAGTTCAGCAACCCTTTAAACTGGTAAGGTGGGATTCAACATTTTAATCTGTTATGTAAATGTTATTGCTTATATTGTTTGTTCTTCTTGCATTACTCTTTTTATCACCTGACTAGGTTGCAGAGACCATGTCGAAACTCCGGCCAGTGACGATGATCGGACCAATGGTTCCATCAGCATACTTAGACCAAAGAATTGAGGGGGATAGAGGCTATGGAGCCAGTCTTTGGAACCCAAGTAGCAGCCAGTGCTTGCGACGGCTTGGGACAGAGCCACCCAATTCAGTAGTTTACATGTCACTCGGAAGCATGATCGAAATCACATCAGAACAAATGGAGGAAATCACGTGGGGATTGAAGGGTAGCGACTGGCATTTCTTATGGGTCGTTAAGGAGTCCGAACAGGGAAAGTTGCTTGGCGCGTTTGCAAATTTGGCGAATGGAAGTGGATTGGTGGTGACATGGTGTGAACAAATGGAAGTGTTAGCAAACCAAGCTGTGGGTTGCTTCGTGACGCATTGCGGGTGGAATTCAACGTTGGAGGGGTTGAGCCTTGGTGTGCCGATGGTGGGATTGCCGCAGTGGGGTGACCAGCCGACGAATGCTAGGTGTGTGGAGGATGTCTGGGGTGTAGGAGTGAGAGCTAAGGCTGATGAGAAGGGTGTTGTGAGAAGAGAGGAACTTGAGATGTGTATAAAGGAGGTGATGGAAGGACAGAGAAGCCAAGAAATTAAGAGGAATGCCAAGAAATGGAGAGAGTTGGCCATGAAAACAGTTGGTGAAGGTGGGAGCTCAGACAAGAACATCAATGAATTGTGGGGAAGTTGAATGAATTATGAACTGTTAGGTGAGAAAAGTTGCTGATGCAACAAGGTTTGGTTCTTTCATAATTAGGATAGTTTTATAGAAATATAACCAAGTCCAATGACCCTTAGAAAATAAGTCCAGAGAAGAGAATAGGGATGACAATGGGTGGGTTTGGGCAAATTTATAGGGGTCCAGACTAGGGGTGGCAATGGGCCGGATGATCCGCCCGGCCTTATATTTGGGCGTGTTTGGGCAAGGGTTAGTAGCTCGTAAGGTCGGGTCGGAAAATTAAGGCCCGATTAGTTTTTCAGGACGGGCTTGGGTTTATATTAGATTAGTCTGGTCTGGCTTGGCCTGAAGATGTGAAGATTGATAACAAGTAATAAATAAATTTCACTTAATCTCATAATCATTCTATATGGCTGTGGTTTAGTGGTGAGAACCTGCTCGTGTGGACTCGGGTTCAATTCTTAGTAGTATTAAGGTAGTAACATTTTTGCTATATTTGGGTAAACATGGGTGGGTTCGGGCTTGACAAATGATATAATGGGCGGGTTTGGGCAAACATTGTTAAGCCCCAAGCTCAGGCTGGGTCGGATTCGGGCCAACAATAGTACTCTTATATTTAGAGTATGGTCCGGCCTAGTCCAGTCCGTTGCCACCCCTAGTAGGGGTGTAATTTGGTCTGTTTGGTTTGGTTTAGTGGTCAAAATTAAACCAAACCAAATTATATTACTCTAAACCGAAAACTGAACCAAACCAAAATAGAAACCGAAAACCAAACCGAATTACAATGAATAAAAATGAAAACCGAACCAAACTGAAATAAAAACCGAAAATTTTGGTTTTTCGGTTCGGCTTGACAAAATTAATGCTTTTTTCTATGTAAAACACACATACACATGTATATATGTTTAGATATATAATTTATTTCGGTTTTTTCGGTTCGGTTCGGTTTAGTTGAAGCCTAACCGCAAACTAAATCGAATAAATTCAATTTTTTGTTTTCAAAACCATAACCAAACCAAACCTATTTTTTTGGTTTAGCTTGTTCGGTTTTTGGTTTAAACCGAACCAATTGACACCCCTAACCTTTAGTCCAAAATACACCCTATATCAAACCTTCTAACCCAATTGGGTCGGTTTCAGGGCAGTCTAATTGCAGCAAGTATTATAAGGATTCCAATCATCTAAGAATAAAGTGATCTTTACCCAAAAATAAAAAACATCTAAAAATAAAGTGATGTTGGTAACTCTCGGGGCGAGCTCCTGATGTACAAAATTATCATTTCGTCTCCGAGATTGCCTCTACACCACACGAACACCACAGAGTGTTCCACCACAGAGGATCCCGGCTCCTCTATCAGTGATGTTAGGGTTATGTGTTTTAGTTTATTGGCTATTGTTCTCGCTTTTGAACCTTAAATGATTTGAATCCTACAAGTAAAATACAATTTTTTTTTTAGTATATATATATATATATATATATATATATATATATATATTTTATATAATCACATATAGTTGAGCTAGCTTAGACTTGGCTATAACTCGTATCAGTCAAGCTTGAGCTCAATAATTAGACTCGTAATTGGAGCTTCGATTAAAAAAATTTGAATTCTTTTTTAACATTATACATAACCAAGTCATTTACTTCCTAGTTTTGTAACTAATAAACTTTGGGGCTCATGTTTCAACAATAACATAGGACCAAACTGAGCTTTTATAAGTAGAGCCTGAGACTTACTTAAGATTTACGAGTCCGAACCAAACTAGAGGCGTTTGGTGGGCATTCTGGATTTCGAATTCTGATAGAATTCGATTCTAGAATCTCATAAATGCGTTTGGAACAAATTTTAGAGGCGGATTCTTGAATCTGAGGGTAGAATCCATCCAAAATCAGAATTCCTCTCCAAAGTGATTTTGAAATTTTGGGTTAGAATTCTATGTGCTCAATGACTAGAATCCTTCTACCAAAAAAAAAAAAAAAAGTTACTAGAATCCCTAATATAAATATAAATATATGTTATATTATGTTATATAATATTATATTATATTATATAATAAAATAAAATAATAATATTATATTATCAATATTAAATTATAATATTATATAATTTATATTATTATAGAAATGAATATGATATTAATATTCTATATTAATATGTTTAGTATATTATCATATATTTTTATTTTGTTATATTATTTTATCTATGTTATAATACATAAAAATTGTCTCAATAATTTAGATCAACCAAATTTTAGAATCTAATCCCCAAAAGTCATCTAAACATCGATGTATTTGAAGAAGATGCCATTTTGAAGATTGGAACAGTTAAAACACCCCTCCTTTTTAGACAAAAGTTGGAGAGCATTTTGTCTGTTCCGAAGTAGCTGCACCATCGGCTGTTGGAATGGGTCTCTTTCGAGGTAGCTGCACCATCGGCTGTATCGGCTGTTGAAATGGGTCTCTTTCGAGGTAGTTGCACCATCGGCTGTTGGAATGGGTCTCTTTCGAGGTAGCTGCACCATCGGCTGTTGGAACGACCATGCCCGTCTGTTTAAAAGTACATTTAAAATTTTAAAAGTGGACACGTGGCCGACATAGGCTGTTGGAACCGATGGTGCAGCCATATTTGTGTATACTTTTCAGAAAGCACTTCCAAATTATTTCAGGACACTAGTAGCTGTCCGCCTGTCCCCTCAATCATTTTGGTTTGGTGATGGTTATCGCTTAGAAATAATAGAAGCATTCTTAATTTCCTCTCTACAAACCGAGTTGTGAGAGCTTCATAACCAAAGCCAACAAGGCCTAAGAGTAAGAGACATATCTGAAACATAATTCAGAAGCAGTACCTCTCCATTGCTACTGTGAGACTGTAACTGAGCTTTTCAAGGCTTATAAATAAAGGCAACTTACCAGTAAGAAACCACAAGAAATGGAGAAGAAAGGTCATGTTGTATTGATCCCCTATCCTAGCCAAGGTCACATAAACCCTCTACTCCAATTTGCTAAACGTTTAGTCTCCAAAGGACTCAAGGCTACACTAGCCACCACCCACTACACAGTCAATTCCATTTCTGCCACAAACGTTGGAGTCGAGCCCATCTCCGATGGTTTCGACGAAGGCGGCTTTGCTTATGCCCCTAATGAGGAGGCCTACTTAAAGTCATTCAAGGAAAACGGTTCGAGAACTCTTTCGGAGCTCGTTCGGAAGTTCGAAAGCTCCAGTTTTCCTGTGAATTGCATTGTTTTCGACTCTTTTCTACCATGGGCTCTTGATGTGGCTAAGCAAAATGGCATATATGGAGCCTCATTCTTCACTTACTCCCCCATTGTGTCCTCTCTTTTATGTCATATACACCATGGTTTATTTACTTTGCCTTTCAAGCAGGATGACATACCACTTCTGTTACCAGGCATTCCTCCTTTGAATTTTCGTGACTTGCCGAGTTTCGTCAAGTCGCCGGAGTCGTGCCCGGCTTACTTGGAGATGCTGCTGAATCAATACTCCAATTTGGATATGGCTGATTGGATTTTCTTCAACAGTTTTGAGGAGTTGGAAATTGAGGTATATAAGGTGTATCATATCCTGTGCCATTGAATTCTTGTTAGAGATAATGGGTGGTTCATATTCACTAGTATGTAGATTCAAGGGAGAGGGACCTCTCCCTATGGAGGTCACAGGTATTGTTGTGTCAGGTCAGTACCATGGGTTCAGGGTGTGCCGGAGTTCCGCCCCCCCGGCAGTATAGTAAGGGTATATTAGGTTTTTTTTTTTTTTTTTCTTCTATATATCTGATAGGAGTATAAATTGTACCCCTAACATAGTGGGAATTTCTTCTCTGTCGTGGACATAGGTTTTGTCAAACCATATATATCTGCATGCATTGCTTTGATCTTCGCTCTTCTGTGTTTATTACTATTGTTTGACCCCGATCAACAATTCTTCTAATCATAAAATTAGAAATGAACAACTATTAGTTGACTCGAGGTTTAGCATTTATTTTGTGAAAGTAAAGTTGTTATGTGGAGACTGGTGCTATTGAGGCATTTGGGAAGTACCGATGATATAAGGGTATAATAGTAGTTTCACTTTCTATTATGTTTTGCCCTAACTAGCTACAAGGTATTTATGATGTTGCTGCTCTCTCTAACACTTTTTTTGAGCTTTGGAGAATATAGTATAATTTGGTATGTATCCGTGGACGTAGGCACTATTTGTAGAATCACGTAAATCTGTGTAAATTTGGATCGTGTGTGCTTGATTTCTTCTTCATATTGTTCGTCAAGTAAATGATCTTTAATTTCTTAATTTCTTGTATGGTCTTTGGTTATAAAGCATTAAAATTACTGTTAATTTTCAATGTCTTATGTTAAAAAAGGCGATAAAAGGCTCATCGTCACTCTGGAGAGGGATTAATATGATTGGGCCAATGGTTCCATCAGCATACTTGGACCGGCGAATTAAGGAGGATAGAAGGTATGGTGCCAACTTATTGAAGCTACACCGCGACGAATACAGCGAATGGCTAGAATCAAAGCCGGTTGGATCAGTAGTATATGTGTCTTTCGGAAGCATGGTATCATTAACAGTGGAACAGATGGAAGAGATCGCACTTGGACTAAAGGGGAGCAACTTCCATTTTCTCTGGGTCGTGAAAGAGTCCGATCGCGCCAAATTGCCTGATTGGTTCATAGATTCAACAAAGGAAAAGGGGTTAATTACAACATGGTGTGACCAGCTAGAGGTGCTAGCTCACCAAGCTGTTGGTTGCTTTGTAACACATTGTGGATGGAACTCCATACTGGAAGGGTTGAGCCTCGAGGTGCCGATGGTCGGGGTGCCAAAATGGGTTGATCAGATGACTAATGCTAAGCTCTTGGAGGAGGTATGGGGGGTGGGGATGAGAGCGGAGGAGGATGAGAAGGGAACTGTGGGGAGAGAAGAAGTTGTGATGTGTTTGAGGGAAATAATGGAAGGAAAGAGAAGGAAAGAGGTTAAGAGGAACGTTAATAAATGGAGGGAGTTGGCCAAGGAAGCAATTAGTGAAGGTGGAAGCTCAGACAAGAACATTGATGAATTTGTAGGGAATTTGATGCGTAGAAAGATATTTGAATGTTGAGCAGATAAAAATTGGAAGAACCTTAACATGTATTGTGGGCTTGAAAGTTGTGTGAGGGTTCAGAAAATCAGAAATGCATGTGGAGTTTTATTTTCTTTTTTTCTGTTTCCAACAGGGTTGAACCCAGATGCTTACGGGTGTGCATCCTCTACAGCGAGATGGCTACAGCTATCCTTACAACGCCAATTAGAGGGCACCACGTAGGATATCAATGAGAGTAGTTACCAATGAAATTAAGAGGGGTACCAGTGGCTTATTCATAGGGGTACCGGAGGGAGGGTACCAGTGACTTATTCATGGGGTTACCATGGGTGGGGGGTACTGATGGCTTATTCAGGGGTACTTTGTGTACATGGCGCCTTCTGATTGATGCTGTAAGGATGGCTGTAACTCTCTTGGTGTAGACGAAGTGTAGCCGATACTTAAATGACTTTTACAACTTTATCCTTCAAAAATGTACTTTTTTTTTCAAAGTTTAATAATTATTTAAACAATATGATTTTACACGGTGGTTATATTGTCTTTTACATGAAGCTTTTAGTGTAAAAAGAGTATTGGTTTTTTATATATAATTTTTTTTACAATAATACCCCCTTTAACGTTTATTTAATTACCTTAAAAACGTATAACTAAGCCTTTTTTTAAGAAAGGTTATTTTAGATATTATACTTTTTATGTAGTTATGGAGGCCTAAAAATTATCGTTCTTAAAAAGTATAGCTATGCCTTTTTTTGGAACCTTGATTTTGAGAGGAACTGACATTCTTTCGATATAAAAAGGATTTTATTAATTTAATATAAATATAATTGAATAAATAAATATTTATCGCGTACAACTTCACGTACACTATTACTAATTTTTTTTATTAAAAATTAAAATAAAACAATGGTGTGCATGAATAATTAATTTAAACCATTCAATTTGTAGGTTCAGATTATGAGATTTTCAATGGTAAAAATCAATTCCTAATCCAAATATATATCATGTGGTACAAAGCCCTAACATCATAATATACAATTTCGAAATCAAAGGATATAAGGCTGTGTTTGCCCCGGCTCCTATAAGTACTTATTGCTGCTTATAGCTTATATAAGCACTTTTTAAAATTAAATATGTATTCGGCACTTACCCATCAGCAGTAAAGGAAGGCTACC